>CM038224.1:141334409-141508440 GCA_021442155.1 Cymbidium sinense | reverse complement strand
TTTAATGAGTAGAATGGTTTGGACCCATACTTGGAGAAAGGTAGGTGAATTGGAGTTTCATATGTGATGTAGGCACAAAGCTTCAACTAGTACTCATGCCACTATCACTTATTATTGTTTCTAATGTCTTCTTTAATATTTGGATGAGAGTTTTGTTGAAGGCTTACTAAGCCGTTTGACCTCAGTAGTTGATGGTAGAATATCTCAATCTATATTGTGTCTAGGAAAAGTTGTTGATATCATTGCTCTTGAATGCGTATCATTATCGGATATAATTCATCGAGGCACTATATACATATGGTTCTAAAAAAATTGGAGCACATGAGCTAGTGAATCACCTTCACCCATTTGGAAAAGTAGTGGTGGCGATAAAATGATGACCCTTGAAAAAAGGAGGATCAAACCCACTATGTTGGATGCAACACTCAAATGGCAATGAGGCCAATGTATGATGTAGAATGTTGGGTGGTTGGTGTAGGACCACATATGTATTTGACATTTGGTGGCATCACTTAGTCTTATCCATGCAATCTTTGATTATCGATGGTCAATGATATTCTAGAATCTTGATATTAGATTTCATCTTCAGACCAGTCTGGTTGTTTCCACATAATCCTAAGTGTACCTCGATCATGATCTTATGGGCTTTGTGCTCTAAACAATAACCACATATGATCGAAAGATCACTGGTACACACCATCCACAAGAGTAGGAAAGTGCTCTCTATTTTATCTGATAGGCTTGGAACTTCTCTTGAGATAGTTTATCTTTATTTAAGTAATCCATGAATGGTTGCCTCTAATCTAACTCCTCATCCTTCTTGGCAATGAAACCTCCCCTTCAAGAGTACTTTTGATGAGTTCAATATCAATAAGGGATAAGACTTGTCTATTTTGGACCTTTATTGATATGGACTCATCCTCAATGCCAACTCCTTGGCAAGCTTGGCTAAAGAATATGCTATGGCGTTCTCTCCTGAGGAATCTTATAAATGGTAACTTTTGGGATATGGGCCTATGGTACTTATTGAGCTTGGGCTTTATATCCTTAAAGGACCAGGGATTTGGTTGATAACTATGAGAATCCGAAGATGTTGATGTTCTAGATGCTTAGAGTAATGACTAACTCAAGCAATTAGCCACATATTCACTTCATTGTTGGTGAAGATGATATGAGAATCTCATCATGGTCCAAAGTTAAGAGAACTACCTACCTTTCTTGGAATAGTAGATTGTGGTTCTTCTCCTCTTTGAGAGGTCCATCAAATCAAATCTCCTGGTGAATGCTAGTATCTCCTAAGTTCATGATTTTATTCATGGGAGATAATCACTAAGCGGAGAGTCAAGAAGTGGGTGTCTTCTAAAAAAATGTAATGCTTGTCCTTTCCTTTCCGGAGGGGTATGGAAGGTCAAACTATGAGGAGGATCATGGACCATCATGCCAACCATCGAGATAGTGTCGATCGTGTCACTAGATACTGTAGTGGATTGCTCCTAGAGATTAAGTTCACTTTATGAGGAAGCATGTAGTGTTGTAGCTTTTGGGATGCAAAGATTAAAGCTAGAGTGCTTCTAAATGGGATAATTAATTAGCCAGGGATTAGATGGCGGTAGTATAGTGCATTTTCCTTCCCTTGTCATTGGCTTTGGGCACCAAAGCACCATCAATGTAAAGTTTTGCTTACTGAGAGATAGGCTAGACGGTAACATCAATATGATGCTTCATGCTCACACTTATCATTGTACTTGCATCCTTTTGACAAGTGCGAGAATGGCTAACAACTTCCGATAGGTTGGATATAAAGCATCTTAGATATGCCAACGATCCTTAAAATGATCTGAGTTGAGTTAAACTTTTAGGGGGTGGCATTTCTAATATCTCTTTGATCATCTCCAAATCGATTTCAATTCCACAGTGTCAACCCAACTAGCTACCATGCACTACATGGGGTTCATTTTGAGGTTAAATTATCTATTTGAAAACTACTCTCAAGTCAAAGAGATGCTCTTCCTTTCTCTACTTTTGACCATGAGATCATCGACATAGCACTCGACTTGATGATGAATGAGTTCCAAAGATTCAAGTCATAGCATGGTATTTAGCACACATTTTAAGGTGAAGGCATGACCTTATAGCAATAGATTTGATGGGTTCTAAAAGTAGTGTTTCTTTCATCTTGAGGCCATCTTTATTTGGTTATATCGGATAAACCATCCATGAAAGAGAAGAATGCATGAGATGAGGTAATGTCCACCATCTCAGGATTGGTAGTAGAAATTCATCTTTTGGACATGCCTTATTTAAATTTCTAAAATTGATGCATATGTGAATTTGGCCATTCTTTTTCTTAACTAGGACAATGGCTAACCAAGTAGGGTATTTTTTTTTGGATGAAGCCACATTGATCATTTCTTGACTTGAAATGACATGTTGTTCTATGTCTAAATGTGCTTGATAGGGTTAGCGGTCTATTCTAGTTTATGGACTACACATCAAGATCTCTCTTCATAACTCCATGTAAAGTATTTAAACAATAGCTTAACTAAGTCATTGGTTTCAATTTCATTCAACAAAGAACTAATATATGTGGGTGGATCTTCTTCAATTCTAAGTTGATTTCTTTGAGCTCATCGATGGTTGACTTGATCTTTTCTTGAACTCTTGTGCATCTTTTACTTCAAAATCATTTGGATCATCTAAAGTTTCTAAGCAGCTCCTCATATGAGTTAATGTGATTTGAAAAGAACCAATCGTCAAATGATTGGTGATGACAAAGTAGTAATCATCATCGACTAGACCCACTGTACTGAATCCTAGTCTCGATCTTGATTGAGAGCTTTTGCATTTGTTCTTCCATATTCTTTTAGTAGTCTACCTGCTTTGACCAAGTATAAAGGGATTAACCTTTTTTTGCTAAGTTATGAACATAAGACAAGTATCAATTGAGAGGTAATTTTATTAAATCTTTATATTAATCATCCTCAAGTTCTACATAAATTTCTTAACTTGAGGATGATGCTCCCAGAAAGAACCTCTGACTCTTCACACATGTTGTTGACTTAGGGGCTTCTTTAACTACCAAACCCTTAGCATTTTAAGAGCAAAGTGAGGTTAGAGCTAAGGTTCTAAACTGATGCCTAACTGTTTCACATATATACTTGGATGCAATTATGCTTTGCTTTGGAGCCCGATCTTCATCATTATCAGCTGTAGCTCCAAGGGAATCTACTACTAAGAAGAGGCTGGTGTGATAAGACTCATCCATGAACTAGATTCTAAGTCTATATGGATAGCAAGTCTACTCCTAGGTGGGACATATCTTCTATTGGGTGGCCAATAAAGATTTTCCACCCCAGGACGCCTCATCGGCCTATTCCTTGCTTAGTGGAGGTTAGGTCATACCCATATGTTGAATGGAGTAATGAACTGTGGGTGTGTCATGCTCCACTTCCTCCTCAAGTCTATCCTCTCCCATTTTCCTTTTCATTTTCCTTTTCTCTTTCTTTTTCTTTTTCTTTTACTTTTTTTTTTATTTTTAAACTTTGGCCAAGTTCATAAGAATAGACTTGTCGATTTTGAGGGAGGTAGTAAGCCGCATCCTCATATATATTGACCTTCTGAACTATAAATAACTTGATATCTCCTTTGACACAGTAAATGATCCCACCTCTCATAAACTTCATATACTGATGTAAAGAAGATGAAACTATATTGTTCCCATGTATCCATAGTCTCTCAAGCAAATCGTTGAAATATGTATATGAGTCTATAATGTGAAACTTGGCTTCGGTCTTCCAATCATCTATCTCCAAGGGCAACACTATGGAGCCTAAAGCCTATTTTCCTCACTTTTGGAGTGTGGATTCAATCTTCCCATCTTAGACTTAGAGTCTTCTAGACACTAAGACTTCTCGTCATAAGACACTTCAATAATTAGGTTAACACTTAAGCCTAAAGACTTAGAAGGGTTAACCATAGGATTAGGTTATGCCTTGGGGATTAGGATAATCCACCCTACCTACAACCCAAATCCAATCCATGTTCACCTTCTCAAATGTACCTCTAGTTCAATTCAAACATCAAATTCAAATCCAAATCAAAAAACTCCAAAACCAAATGATTGAAGCCATGATCAAATCCAAACTTGAAACCCTTCCAAGCCATATGACCTATCCATGGACTTAGCCAAATCTTAATCCAAATCAATCCAAAATCAATTGATTTTCTCATAATAAATTTATATCTTCAATTGTCTTCCTAAATATAAATCAAATCTACATTCAAATGATTAAAAGTAAATCAAACTAAATCAAATTAAATCGAAACCCTTCCTAGGCCATATGACCTATCCCATGGACTTAGCCAAATCTTAATCCAAATCAAGTCAAACTCAACTCATTTTCTCACAAATCAATCATATTTTCAATCATCTTTACAAATTTAAATAAAATATACATATAAATCATCAAAAACTAAATCAAACCAAATCAAAATCCAAACCTATGCCACATGACCCAACTCCATGGACTTAACCAAATTCCTTCATTCCAAAACCCAAATTCAATTGATTTTCTCATGAATCAATCATACATTCAATCATATTCACAAATATAAATGAAATCTAAAAAGCCAAACCAAAATCAACCCAAGTCAAACCCTTAACCCTTTTGACTTGAAATGTTCAAATGAACCAAAACCCATTTGAACCCAAGCCAATTGTAATTGAATTTTATATATCAATCCCAAATCCATATATAAACTCAAATAAATTAAACTCAACCCAAAATCAAACCCAACTAACCACTTGACCCAAAGTGGCCAATTTGACCTATTTGAGCCAAGTTCTAATCCTACCCAAATTGGATTGAACCAAGCCCATTAAAACCTCCCATCATGATTGTTGATCACCCTAGGTTGATCAATTGTCACAAATTGGATCAAAACAAGTCAACTTGGTCATTTGACCAAGTCAACCCTTAACCCATATGAAAACTAGCCAAATTGCAACTTAAGCCAAATCCTTGAAACCAATGATTCATACCAAATCAAAATCAATATTTGAATATGACTTGACCTTTGAGTCAAACCAAACCCAATTGGCCCTCTTGACCCAAGATGACCCAAATTGACCTAAAAGACCAAATTGGGTCAAATCAAAATATAAACCAAATTGAAGTAATGGCTCAAGTTCATTCATTGATTGTTGATTGTTGACCAAAGCCATGATTGGACCCATTGAACCCAATTGACTACTTAGTAAAGGTTCAAGTTGGCCTAAAACAAAATTAAATCCAAATTAATTGAAATCAAAGCCTACAATCATCTTCAGTTGGACAACTAAACCCAAGCCAATTTAGCCAATTTGGTCAAATTGGTCAACTTATTTGACCCAAATGAATTCAAATGAGCCAAAATCAAATCTAAGCCAAACTAAACCAAACCAATTGAACCAAAACATCCCAAATGATCCATATGAACTTGACTTGGTTTGACCCAATTTGACCAATTGGTCAACTTGACAACTAACCAATTTGACCTAAATGAGTCAAATTGAGCCAAACCTAACAAAATTAACTCCAATTGACTTGAAATTTGGCTAACCCACTTTTGGCTCATTTCAAATCTGAAATCAAAATCAAATGATCATTCTACCCTTGGGTAAAGGGCATCACATGAGATAAATCACCCATGTAAGTGGTCATTTCCATTCCTTGGCCACTTGGTACTCTCCCAATGGTCACAGGCTAAGACAGCAACCACTAAGGGATGGTTGGATCGGCCATGACCCATGGGAGGTGAAATCACCTCACCTTCCCATTAGAGCATTTGAAACCCATAGGACACCCATGATTCCTCCTTGGTACCTCCACACCTCAACCAACCTGACAACTCACCTCCTCCCACACTCCACGAGATGGTGGATGGCCAAGCCAAACAATCCCACCATCCGATCAAGATGATGGTGGGTATACACCCTCATTTCCACTCAAACACACACAAATCATTCCTTAGAGCCCACAGCAGAGCTGTTAGAGCCATTCCTAAGCTCCCAAGCTCATTCCTTGATCAAAAATGCCATTCTCACATGAAATAGGACACTCCCATTTCGACCTAACTTTCCCATTTCTCCATCAAACTCAAATTAACTTTGCATACACCTTCTATAGGCTTTGTCAGCAAGAAGGAATCATCTCTCAAGCTTCAGCACGAGGTGGGACTTTGATCAATCTTGATCTCCAAATCATCGATTCATGACATTGAGGAATTGATGATTCTCAGCGCTTCATCTCCACTAGATGAAGCTTTCAATCGTTCGACCTCGTGATCTCCACGGTATGCTTCCAAACCAATCCTTAAGTAAAATGGGTTGTAGCTTTTGAAGAAAACTTGCATCTGTGATCTTGATTGGATCCCCGATCGATGTCGTGAAGGTGTGGGATCCTTTTGGAGTTGATCCGAGCTTCGGGTAAGCTTCGGATCAAGTGAGCATTAGTGGATGACTCCATTCTCCTCTTACTTGATGTTGGATCATGTACCATCATTACGTGATCGAAATGGACTACTGTGATTAGAATGCTAGATCAATCTGATTTTATCCTATTAACCTATGGGATTAATCGTTTGCCATCGCCGGATGATGACGAAAGCATGTCGCTATCACGCAAGCAGTGGGATAAGTTTTAAGTAGCCAATCTGGTGCCGCAAAGCTCCAACGATTATGCTTTCATTAGGCTTAATTAATCAATTTTAATGAAACTTATAAAAATCATAGGAAATCAAAAATTCAAAAAATACTCATTTTAAAGGTATTTTGAGAATTAATTAAAAATGATATTACCTAATTTTGAATAGTAATTAAGGTTTAATTAAGTTTAATTATAAAATTTATTAGCTTAATTACTCTTTAATTACTTGAGCAATTAATCTCAAATTTTGTGTGTTAAATTAATGGGATGACCTCTGCCTCCCATGATTTTCTTGGGATATATTGAGATCATATTAAAATAATTAAACTTAACTTAATTAAATTTTGATTAATTAATTAATGATTTATTAATATTATTATAATTAATTAAGTTTATTAAGCATTTATCTCTTCAAAGAAAAAAATGACTGTAATTCTAAGTTCATTTCTCTATTTTAAAATGAAATTAAGATTTAACTAGTTAATTAAATCACTTAATAATTAAAATCATAATCACATTTAATTAATTAAATGGGGTAGATCTTTATTTGTTTAAAAACCTAAAGGAGTTTAATTATGGTTAGTCCACATGTGTGGGAAAACCATAAGTAATTAATTAAGTCTTAATCTAATTAACTATTAATCATGAGCCAATTGCATTAGGCCCTTTTATTTCCTAGTATTATTGCAAGTTTATTTTATGCATCATGTTGGCTCATAATTATTTAGTTAACTACTTTAAGGTGACATAGATAAGGGTAATTAATACTTCTAATTAAAAGTTCAACTTAATTAACCCACAAAATCAACTTAATTACATTTCCTTAAATTAAATCAAATCACTAATGTGGGAATGGGTTTAAATCAACAAGTGATGATTTCTCTTCTCCTTTTTAAATCAAATCAAATCCAAAACTTAATTAATAAAGAAGCTTTGGTTTGCTTTAAAAAATCTTATTTGATTTAATAGTCCTTAAGAACTAGTTTGGTTGAATGAATCACATTATTATATTTGATTGTACTTTATCCAATCATGTAAAATTTGGTATGTCATTTGAATTCATGCATCCATCTTTTCAAAATCAAGTAAAATAAAATGGATTTTTCCTTTATGTAAGCTTGCATGTGTTGATTTAATTTAATATATATGTGGCTATTATCACTATTAAATCCAAATGTATTTTTCAAAAGCTTATAAATGAATAATAATATATGATGCTAGTTATAAATACATAACAAATGCATATTCTTATAGCTTAAGTGCATGAATGTTGAGTTCTCTTTCCTCTGTTCATGAGTTGATTTATATAAGATTGAATGGTAATGGGTATATAGTCTGGACATCCCGGGAACACGAGGCTTTAGCTAGCCCCAAGGAGGTCATTTGATTACCTCACTTCCCTGGTTTATTATTATTTTGATGAAATCGAAAAGATGAAATGTTGAATTTGTTGTTCTTAAAAACCAAAAACCAAAATAAACTAAAAACCTAAAAAACTAAACCCTAAACCCAAAACCTAAAACCTAAAACCTAAACCTAAACCCTAAACCCTAAACAAACCCTAAACCAAACTAAATAAAACCTAAAATAAAATAAAAAAAACCTAAACCTAAATAAAATAAAATAAAATAAAATAAAATAAAACTTAAACTAAAAAGCCTAAACATAAAAGTATAATAAAATAAAATAAAACTAAATTAAAATAAAATAAATAAAACCTAAACTAAACTAAAAAAAAATAAAATAAACCTAAAAGTAAAAACCTAAATAAAATAAAAGAGTAAATTAAAAATAAAATAAAATAAAACTAAATAAAACCTAAACCAAAAAAAATAAACCTAAAAATAAATAAAATAAAACTAAACCCTAAAACTAAAATTAAAAAAAATAAAATAAACATAAACCTAAACTAAAATAAACTAAACTAAAATAAATAAAACCTAAACCTAGATAAACTAAATCTAAACTCTAAACTAAATAAATAAAATAAACTAAAAGAAACCTAAACTAAACTAAAAAAAAAAAATAAACCTAAAAATAAAAAACCTAAAAAAATAAAATAAAACCTAAACCTAAAAAAATAAAAAAAATAAAACCTAAACCTATAAAATAAAATAAAATAAAACTAAACAAAATAAGCTTAAACTAAACCTAAACCTAAAATAAATAAAATAAAAAACCTAAACTAAATAAATAATAAAATAAATAAAAAATAAAATAAAAATAAAATAAAATAAAAAAAAGTAAAATAAATGAAAATAAACTAAATAAACTAAATAAACCTAAACCTACCGGTTTACTTAATTTTTTTTAAAAAAAAACCCTAAACCCTAAACCTTTAACCTTATACCCTAAAAACTCTAAACCCTAAATCCTAAACCTACCCTGAGCCACTAAACCTAAACCTAAACTAAACCCTAAAACCCTAAACCTAAAACAAACTTACAGAAAATCCTACCCTAAACATAAAGGAAACTTTAAACTAAACTAAACCCAAACCCTAAACCCAAACTAATCCTAAAACTTTAAACCACAAACCCTATCCTACCCAAACCCCTAAACCAAACCTAAACCCAAAAACCTAAAAAAACTAAACCTAAACTAAATTAAACCTAAAAATAAAATAAAATAAATAAACCTAAACATAAATAAAATATAAAATAAAGTAAAATAAAACCTAAACTAAAACTAAACTAACCTAAAAATAAAATAAAATAAATTAATAAAATGAACTAAAATAAAATAAATAAAACCTAAACTAATCTAAATAATAAATAAACCTAATAATAAAAACCTAAATAAAATAAAAAACTAACCATAAAATAAAAATAAAAAAAAACCTAAAATAATAAAATAAATAAAAAAAACTAAATAAAACCTAAACCTAAAAATAAACATAAAAACTTTAAAATAAATATAAATAAAAAGAGGTGAAGTTATCACAGTGGTGGTGGGGATATGGAGGTGATGGTGGATATGGAGGTGGTGGTGGGCGTGGTGGTTATGGAGGCAAGAGGAGCAATTTGTTTACATCCGTTGTAGGGAGAGATCGAGGATATGATGGTGGATCCTGCCGTGGTGGTTCAATGGAAAATGGAAAATCAAGATATCGATCTACTTATGAAACTATGTCTTCACAGTAGAGATGGTTCTAGTTATCTAGGGTTTTTTATATGCGTGCTCATTTTTTTATGTCTGTCTTAGAAAACTTGTGTGTTCTTGGTTGATGAAATCAAAAGATGAAATGTTGAATCGAATTGGTTCTCTCTTGAAAACCAAAACCCTAAACTAAAATTGAACATTAAAACCTAAAACCTAAAACCTAAATACCCACAACTCTAACTAAACCTAAACCTAAAACCTAAACCCTAAACCTAAAACCCCCCAACCCACCTCCCCCAAATCCCCTAAACCTCCCACTAAACCCTTACCCTCCAACTACCCTAAACCCCAAAAAAACCTAAACCTAAACTAAATAAAATAAAATAAAAATAAGAAAACAAATAAAAAAAATAAAAATAAAATAAAACTAAACTAAAATAAAATAAATAAAACATAAACTAAACTAAAAAAAATAAAATAAACCTAAAAATAAAAAACCTAAATAAAATAAAAAAATAAAATAAAAATAAAATAATAATAAATATAAATCACTAAACCTAAAAAATAAAAAAAATAAATAAAAATAAAACCTAATCCCTAAATAAAAAAAATCTAACCTAAAATCAAAATAAAATAAACTACACCCACTAAATAAATAACTAAAATAAATAACATAAACCTAAACTTAAAATAAACTAAACCTAAAACCCTAAACTAAATAAAATAAAATAAAAATAAACCTAAACCTAAAACTAAAACCTTAAATAAAAAACCTAAAACTTGAACCTAAAAAACAAAATAAAACCTAAACTAAAGAGAAAAAACCTAAAAAAAAAAAATAAAAAAACTAAACTAAACAGAAAATAAACAAACCTAATCTAAAATAAAATCCTAAAATAAATTAATAAACTAAATAAAAAAAAAAATAAAATATAATAAATAAACTAAATAAACTAAATAAACTAACTACCGGTTTACTTAATTTAAAACCCTAAACCCCAAACCCTCGCTAAATCCTAAACCCTAAAAATAAAACTAACCCTAACACCTAAACCCTAAATCCTAAGCCTTAAGAAACCCTAAACCCTAAATACTTAAAAACCTAAACTTAAAGTAAATAAAACCTAAAAATAAAATAAATAAAAAAACCTAACACTAAATAAAATAAAATAAAATCAACACCTATATTAAAAATTAAACCTATACCTAAAAATAAAATAAATAAAATCAAAAATAAAAAAATAAATAAACCTAAACTAAGCTAAAAAAATAAAATAAAGCTAAGAATAAAAACCTAAATATAATAAAAACTAAATGTAAAATAAAAAAATAAACCTAAAATAAAATAAAATAAAACTAAATAAAACCTAAACCTAAAAAAATAAACCAAAATAAATAAAAAATAAAACAAACCCTAAACTAAAAAAAAACTTAACCTAAAATAAAAATAAAATAACAAAATAAAATAAACTAAACCTAAACTAAGATAAACTAAACTAAAATAAATAAAATCTACCTAAACCAAAATAAACTAAACCTAAACCCTAAATTAAATTAAATTAAATTAACTAAAATAAACCTAAATGTAAAAAAAAAACCTAAAACCAAATAAAACCAAAAAAACCTAATAAAATAAAAAAATAAACAAATTGAAACCTAATAAATAAATAAAAACCTAATCTAAAATAAAATAAATAAATAAAATAAATAAAAACATAAACTAAAACCTAAACCAAAACCAAAGCCTAAAGAAGAAAATAAAATAAAAATATTAACTAAACTAAAATAAAATAAATAAAATCTAAACTATATTAAAAAAAATTAAAAACCTAACTAAAATAAAAACTAAACCTAAAATAAAATAAAATAAACCTAAAATAAAATAAAACAAACATTAAATAAAAAGCTAAACCTAAAAAAAACTAAAAAATAAATAAAAATAAAATGGACCCTAACTAAAAAAACATAAACCTAAAAATAAAATAAACTATAAACTAAAAATTAAACTAAAATAAATAAAACATAAACTAAACCAAAAAAACTATAAAATAAACTTAAACTAAATAAAATAAATAAACTAAAATGAACCTAAACCTAAAATTACTAAATAAATCTCAAATAAAATGTAAAACCTAAATAAACAAAAAAATAAAATAAAACCTAATCTAAAAATAAAATAAAATAAACTAAATTAAAATAAACCTAAACCTAAACCAAACCTAAAATAAACTAAAATAAATAAACCTAAATAAATACTAAACTAAATAAAAATAAAATAAACCTAAATAAATAAATAAAATAAACTAAAATAATTAAAAAATAAAATAAACCAAAACTAGTTTACTTAATTTAAAAAAATTAAGAAGATAAAAAAAATAAAAAAATAAAAATTAAACCCTAAACCCTAAAATACAACCTAAATCCTAAACCTAACCCTAAACCACCCTAAACTACCTAATAAACCCACCCTAAACCCCTAAACCTACCCCACCTAAACCCCCACCTAAACCCACTAAAAATAAACCCAAAAATCTGAAACCTAGTAAACTAAATAAAACCTAAAAATAAATAAATAAAATAAAACTAAAACTAAACCTAAACCTAAAATAAAATAAAATAAAATTAAAACTAAATTAAATAAAATAAATAAACTAAACTAAAATAAAACCTAAATAAAATAAAAGCTAAACCTAAAATAAAATAAACCTAAAATAAAATAAAATAAAATAAATAAACCATAAAAAAATAAATAAAATAAACCTAAACTCTAAACTTAAAAAATAAACTAAAATTAAAATAAAATAAACTAAAACCTAAACTAAAATAAACTAAACTAAAATAAATAAAACTAAAATAAAATAAACTAAAATAAACCTAAACTAAATAAAATAATAAAATAAACTAAAAAGAACTAAAAAAATAAAAATAATACCTAAAAACCTAAAATAAAACTAAAACATAAGCCTAAAAATATAATAAAAACCTTAAAACTAAATAAATAAAATAAAATAAAATAAATAAATTAAACTAAATATAAAAATAATACCTAAGTAAAAAAATTAAACTAAAAATAAACTAAATAAACTTAACCTCATTTATTTAATTTAAAGAAAATTAAAAAACCTTAACCCTAAACCTAAACCCTCTTCTAAACCCTAAACCTTAAAATCCTAAACCCAAACCTAAACCTTAAACCATAAATCCTAAACCTACCCTAACCAAACAACCCTAAACCCTAAACAACCTGACTGGCCCTACCTTAAATCCTAAATCCAGACCCTCTAAACTAAATCTACCACCCCAAAACCCCAGGCCTAAACCCTAAACCTACCAAACCACAAACCTAAACCTAAACCCTAAACCCTAAAACCTAAAACCTAAATCAAACTAAATAAAACCTAAAATAAAATAAATAAAAACCCTAAATAAAATAAAAAATATAAAATAAAAACCTAAATTAAAACCTAAACTTAAACCTATAAAATAAAATAAAATAAAAAATAATAAAATAAAATGTAAAAATAAACTAAAAAAATAAAATAAACCTAAGAATAAAAGACTTAATAAAATAAATACTAAGTAATAAAAATAAAATAAACCTAAAGAAAATAAAATAAAACTAAATAAAACTTAAACCTAAAAAAAACTAAAATAAAACTTAAAATAAACAAAATAAAACCTAAAACTTAGATAAAAAAACTAAACCTAAAATAAAAATAAATAAAACCTAACCTAAACTAAAAAATAAAATAAAAACCTAAAAAACCTAAAATAAAATAAACTAAAATAAAACCTAAACTAAAATAATAAATGAACTAAATAAAAAAAAATATAAAATGAAAAAAATAAATAAATAAATAAAATAAACTAAAACTACTTTTTAATTTTTTTTAAAAAAGAAAACCCTAAAATAACCACAAACCTACCACTACCACTACACTGACCCTCCCACCCTAAACCCTAATCCCTTAAAACCCTCCAACCTAAATCCTAAACCCTAAACTAAAAAAACCACACTAAACCCTCCCTAAACCCCTAAACCCAATCCTAAACATACAAACCCCAAACCATAAACCTAAACCTAAAGTAACTAAAATAAACTAAACATAAACCATAAACCTTTAAACTAAACCTAAACACTAGAAAGGGATAAAACCTTGGAGGAACATCACCAGTAAAAGCTGTCTAAATCAGAGTGAAGGCAAAGCGGTAGTTATAGTGGTGGTGACAGTGGTTATAGTGGGAGGCGATGGTGGTTATAGTCGTGTGGTGGTGGCGAGAGATCGGGATATGATGGTGGAACTCGAGAGGCGGTCATATACTGAAGCCCAGAAACTACTGTGCCTTATGGAACTGTGTCTTTGGTTTTGCTCTATGCGTGATCATTTTTTTATTTATGTCATCATTTGTGTCTTGGAAAACTTGGCGTGTTACTTGGTTGATGAAATCAAAATGAAGAAATGTTGAATCTGAATTTGCTCTATGTTAAAAAAACCCTAATCCCTAAACTTTAACCTCAACCCTAGACCTAAAACCTAAAACCCCACTAAACCTAAACCCTAAAAACACTAAACCTAACCACAACCCTAAACCACAACCCTAACCCTTAACAACTAAATCCTAAAAAAACCTAAACTAAACTAAATACATAAAAATAAAATAAATAAAATAAAAAATAAAATAAAATAAAACATAAACTAAAATAAACTAAACCTAAACAAAAATAAAATAAAATAAATAAAACCTAAACTAAACTAAAATAAATAACCTAAATAAAAAACTAAACTGAATTAAAATAAAATAAACCTAAAGTAAAATAAAAATAAAATAAACCTAAAATAAAATAAAATAAAACTAAAATAAATTAAAATAAATATAACCTAAACTATTAAAATAAACTTTAAATAAAATAAAATTAACAAAATAAAATAAATCTAAACCTTAACTAAAATAAACTAAACCTAAACCTAAACCTAGAAATATAATAAATAAAATAAAAATAAAATTAAATAAAATAAAGAAATAAAACCTAAACTAAACTAAAAAATAAAATAAAGCTAAACAACAAAAACCTAAAAATAAAAAAAATTTAACCTAAAATAAAAATAAAATAAAATAAAACCTAAACCATAAACTAATATAATCTAAACCTAAAATAAATAAAAAAAATAAACCTAAACCTAAACAAAAATAAACTAAACTAAAATAAATAAAACTAAACCTAAACTTAAATAAAAAAACAATAAAAAATAAAATAAAATAAAATAAAATAAAAATCTAAACTAAAAATAAACAAATAAACCTAAAATAAAATGTAAAACCTAAACCAAAAAAAACTAAAACCTAAACCTGGACCTAAAAATAAAATAAAACTTAAACATATAAAAAAATAAAAATAAAAAACTAAAATAAACAAAATCCTAAACCTAAACCTAAAAACTAAACTAAATAAAAAAATTAAACCTAAAAAAATCAAATAAACTAAAATAAATAAACTAAAAAATAAATAAATTAAATAAACTAAACATATTGGTTTGTTTAAAAACTAAAACCTAAAATATAAAACCTTAAATAAACCCACCCTAAAAACTAATGACCCTAAATAAAAAATAAAAAATAAAAAACTGACCTACCTAAATAACCCAACCTACACTACTACTACCATGAGCCCTAAAATCCTAAAACTCACAAATCTAAACCCTAAACTAAACCTAACTAAATCTGAGCCCTAAACCCTAAAATAACATGGAAACCTAAAACACTACCCCAAACCCTAAACCTAAAAACCCTAAAAATAGCCAAATAAATCTTGACTTAAACTAAATAATAATAAAATTAAACCTCTAAATTAAATTAAACCTATTAAAAATAAATCTAAAATAATAAAAAATAAAAAATAAAAAAATAAAATAAAATAAAGAAAACATAAACTAAAATTAAAAAAAATAAAATAAACCTAAAAATATAAAACTAAATAAAATAAAACCTAAATAAAAAATAAAATAAAACTAAACTAAAAAATAAAATAAACCTAAACCAAAATAAACCTAAAACATATAAAAATAAAACTAAACTAAAAAAATAAAATAAACAACATAAAATAAACTAAACTAAAATACAAAATCAACCTAAACCCAAATAATACTAAACCCACTAAATATAATAAAATAAATAAAATAAACCAATAAACTAAATAAAACTTAAAATAAACTTAAAATAAAAATGAAAACCTAAACTAAAGAATAAAATAAAACCTAAACCTAAAATAAAAATAAAACCAAAACCTAAAACATAAAATAAAACTAAAAAATAAACATAAATATAAACCTAAACATAAAATAAATTAAAATAAATAAACCCTAAATAAATAAACTAAACTAAATAAAAATAAAAAATAAACCAAAAAAATAAATAATAATAAAGTAAAATAAATAAAAATTCAACTAAATAAACCTAAGCTAGTTTACTTAATTTTTTTAAAAAAACTCTAAACTTAAACCCTAAAACCTAAACCTACCCCAAAACTAAACCTTAAACCCTAAGAAACCAAACTCCTAAACCCAAACCTAAACCCTAAACACTAACCCTAAATTATAACCAAAAAACCCTAAACCTAAACTAAAGTAACTAAATAAATTAAAAAATAAACCAAAACTAAATGTAAACTTAAACTAAAATAAACATCCTCAAACACTAGATCTTATAATGAACTAAATAAAAATGGATATAATAAAATACTGAGAGGTAAAAAGTGATGGAGGTAATAAAAAAATAAATGATGGTGGATCTCCTAAATAAACTAAAATAAAATAAACTTATGGACTTTATAAGAGATAACTAGTTATCTAGATTTTCAAATAAATCATTTTGATCATCATGACATAAACTTAAACTTGGTTGATGAGATAAGAAGAAATAAATCTAAATTTGTTCTATAAAAAAAAACCAAAAAAACCTAAATAAACTAAAATAAACCCTAAACTTGAAAACTAAACCTAAACAAATAAAACCTAAACCCTAAAAAAACCTAAACCCTAAAATAAACCTAAAACATAAACCTAAAAACATAAACCTAACTAAAATAAATAAAATAAATAAAAATAAAAAAAAAACTAAACCTACCTAAACTAAATAAAACTATATAAATAAAATAACCAAATAAAATAAAATATAAACTAAAACTAAACCTAAACTAAAAAAAAGAAAAAAATAAAATAAAAAATATAATAAATAAAATAAAATAAATAAAAAAACCAAAACTAATCTACAAAATAAATAAAATAAAACTAAACCTAATAAAATAAATAAAATAAACCTAAACCTAAACCAAAATAAAATAAACTAAAATAAACTAAAAATAAACTAAACTAAATAAACCTACTAATAAATAAAATAAATACCTAAAAACTTAAAAAAAAAAAAAATAAAATAAAAATAATATAAAACCTAAACCTTAACAAAAAAAAAATAAACCTAAACCTAAACCAAAAAATAAAATAAAACCTAAATAATAAATAAAATAAAAAATAAAATAAACAAAAAAAATAAACTAAAAAAATAAACTAAAATAAAACCTAAATTAAATAAATAAACTAAAATAAATAAACTAAAAAATAAAAAAATAAACCTAAATAAAAATAAAGTAAAATAAACTAAAATAAATAAAAAATAAACTAAATAAAACATAATAAAATTTGCTTAATTTAAAAAAAAAAAAAAAAATTTAAAATAAAAATAAAAAATAAATAAAATCAACCTAAACTAAACCTTAAACTATAAAATCCTAAACTAAACCTAAACCTAAACTAAACCTAACCTGAGCCCTAAACTAAAATATAAAACTAAAAAGATTAATAAAAACCTAAAATTAACTAAATAAAACCTAAATAAAATAATAATGACCTACTATTAAATCAAAAATAAAAAGAAACCTAAATTAACCAACTATAATAAAATAAAATAATAAAAATAAAATAAACTAAATAAATATAAAACTCAAACTAACTAAAAATAAATAAAACCTAAAAATTAAAACCTAAATAAAATAAAAAAAAAACAAAAAAAAATAAAACTAAAAAAAAAAAAAACTAAATAAACCAAAACCTAAAAAAAAACCTAAAAATAAAAAAATAAAACCCCAAAATAAAAACTAAACCCAATAAAATAAAACTAATAAATAAAACTAAACCTAAACTAAAATAAACTAAAAAAACCTAAACTAAATATAAATAAATAAACTAAAAATAAAGCTAAATAAAAATAAAACCTAAAATAAATAAAATAAAAAGAAAATCTAATAAAAGATGAAATAAAACCTAAATAAATAAATAAAATAAATAAACTAATAATAAAATAAAACTAAAAAAATAATAAATAAAACTAATTAAAATAAAGCATAAATAAACTAAAAAAACTAAATAAAAAAAAATAAATAAACTAAACTAAAATAAAATAAAACTATAAAATATATATACTAAAACCTAAACCTACTAATTAAAAAACCTAAAATAAACCTTAAACCTAAAACCTAAAAAAATAAACCCTGACCTAAAAACCCTAATAAACTAAAAAAAATAAAACTAGTTAAATAACTAAACTAATAAATAAAACTAAAAATAATAAATACTAAACAAAATAAATTAAAATAATAAAATAACCTAACCCAAAATAAATAAACTAAATAAAATAAAAATAAAAAAAATAAATAAAACTAGTTAAAAAACTTAAAAATATAAATAATAAAATAAAAAACACAAAACCTTACTAAACTAAAAAAACTAAAACAAAAATAATAAAACCCTAAATAAATAAAAACTAATAATAAAAAAACTTACCCTAAAAAAAAAAAATAAACCTAAAATGATAATAATAATAATACCTAATAATAATAAAATAAACTAAAAATAAAATCTAATAAATAATAAATAATTAAAAACCTAAACCCTAAATACAAAATAAGTAAAAAAACCTAAATCCTTAAACCTAAAAACTAACTATAAACCAATATAAAAAACCTAAAACCAAACCATAATAAATTAAAAACTAAAATAAAATCCTAAACCCATTAATCTTTGTTTTGGGCTCTAATTCTTGAATCCCTTTCCTTTTCATTCTCATTCTAGTTTATTTCTTATTCTAGTTCTTTATCTTCTACCTTATGATCCTTGTTTGGTTCTTAATTATTTACCATGGCATTGGGTTCTATGAACTTAAAAACCAAAATAAACTCTCGGCTTGGGCTTATTCTTTGGATATAGCTAAACCTTTGTCTAAATCCTTCAAAGATGCCTTATCTAAATTCTTCAACTTGATCTTTCTTTAAACCTGGTTCATACAACTTTCAAAGGTGTTCTAAAATTATCGACTTGGATACTAAAAAAATTAAATGAGCTTTATGTATACTTTGATTGGAAAATTTTCTTTTACCCTAGAAATGAGGAAATTTTATTTTTCTATCATGTTTTAATATTTTAATGTTTATTGGTTTACTAGATGGTAGACATGTCTTAAATTGTCTAATGACCTTGATTATATATCTTTGCTCAAATGTTATTATGCTAAAACTTTCAAATGTATTCTTAAATGGACTCCATTTTTTGACTTTAAAATGGAATCTCTATAGCACCAGTGGGTTCACTTTTGTTAATTATCAATTCTTGCATGATATTGGTTCTATTTTGGTAGACCCTTGCCTCAAACACCAAATCACCATCGATTGCTCAATCCTTTGAAATTAATGTAAGAAATTTCCTAAGGTGTGGATTGGATCAGAAATATGGATATTTCTAGCATGTTGAGTTTAAAACTTCCTACGCAATCATTACAAAACTCATGGGCATGATGTATCAAATGTTTGTTCCTCATCAACATCTTGAAGAAAGTGGTTAAAGATCTTAAGGTTGGTGGAAAAATTAAAAATTAAAATTCACTTTAAATGAAAGGATAATCTTTAAATAATGAAATTGATGTTTCTAATGATGTTCCTAATGTTTCTAATGTTGTTCCCAATGTAAGTGGTAGTGATAAACTTGTTAAAATGCTTATGTAATTTTTGTCGGTTTTGGTATTATTTCGATATTCTTAAAATTTGCAAGTGGATAATTTTCCAGTTTTAGTTTCTGATTCTAAGGAGATTTGTGATAAGGTTGCTGAAAATATTATAGAAAATGTTTCTCTTTTTTGCCAAAAAAATTTTTAAAAGAAAATCTTATTTTATCTTCTTTGAATTTGGGCAAGAATGATGGTATGGAGCTTGTTGATAATGTGACAAGTTTTTGTTTGGTTAATAAATCTATTTCTTTCTTTACATTTTGGGATGGTAGTGATAATTCTTGTTTAATGTGGAATGAGGATTTATCTTATTATCAAATGGGATCTTCTCTAAATGTTAATAATGATGACAAAATTTTTTTGATGATCATGGAAAATGAGGATTTTCAAATGTGAAAAGGAAAAAATAGTTTAAAATTATCCTCTAAGTTTATAGATCTACTCTATCTTCTTCATCTTCTTTGCCTAATAAAATTAATGTTTAACTTTCTTATTTGGAATGTGAGGCATTGGTACTCTTGTTGTTAGAAATAGAATTAGGAATCTTTGTAGAATTTATAATGGTGGTTTCTTGGTTATTCTTGAACCTCTTTTTTTCCATCTAAAATAATGCATGTGGCCAAGATGATTGGTTTTAGCAATTTTTATTTCAATAAAATAACATTTGGTTATTTTGGAATATCTCTTTTCTACTAATGTTATTAATGATTTTCATCAAGTTATTAATGTGGATATTTCATTTGGTTATTATCATGCTTTTGGTTCTTTTGTTTATGCTACTTGTAATAAGTTAGGGAAGAGAATTCCTTGGGATAAATTATCAAATTTTGTTTCTATTGTTAATAATTCTTGGATTGTTAGTGAGGATTTCAATATGCTCCTTTTTTTGAATGAAAGGAAAGGGGGTTCTTTGCCAAATTTACATTAAATAGAAGATTTTGCAAATATGATTTTTTATTGTAATCTTTATGATGTTGGTTTTTGGTTCTCAATTTTTGAATAATCATAGATTGTGGCAATGGTTTGATCATGCATTATTTAATAATTATTTGTTAAATTATTTTAACTTCATTGGAGCATCTTAATAGAACTCTCTATCATGCTCCTCTTTTGGTTTCTATTAAGGATGTTCATAACAATAATGTCATTAAAATTTTTGTTTTCAAAATATGTGGTTACAAGATAAAGTTTTGATGTTATTTTCTTATAGTATTGCTCCTCTTTCTCTATTGATTCGCATTTGGTATGATGAGATTTTGGCTTAAGCTTAAAAGGGTTAAGCATAATATCACTTGGTGGAATAGAAACTACTTTAAAAATCTAAGGAGAATCCTTTGCAATGTCTTATGACCAATTTGACATTATCTTAATGTCAAGTATGGTGGTCAAAGATTTCATTTGCAAGATTACCTTTAATCTTATATGTGCTATAAAGAATGCAAATCAAACTTGACTTTCTAATAGCAACATATACCCTAGGGTCCTCTTTTTAATGATCCTTTTGAATGAATAATGAGGTCTATTGATCTGAGGATAGAGTTAGACCTACCTTCCCATATCAAAGGAAATTCTTGAAATCAAATTCAAAATGGTAGAGTTATTCCACCTCAAATTACATTGAAAATAAATGGCAAATGAGTCATCTTCAAAATGTGATGTCTTGCCCATCTTAGAAGTTCACAAATCAAGCATCATAATGCTCTGCTTAATATGAAATATGAAATATAAATAAAATTAAAAGAAATGAAAGTAAAGCAAGGCATTACATAATCATGAAATTTGCCTTACTTAACTATAAGCAACTTCCGTGGCATTCCACTATGAAAAGGTTCTAGGGTTATCTTATGATGAAGATAGACTACTAAGAACTTATTGACATTTTAGTCGATGGAAAATTCAAAAGAAGAAAATCTCCAAACCACTTGTTGATCCGGGTGCATGATCAGCATTAATTATAAACATGAAATTGAATTTATAGGCTAATTCTAATCAAGCTTTGATAAGATGAGCCTTATAAATTCAATCAAATAAAAGTAATTTTAGCTTCATGAAAATTCAATGAAAACACAACCTAGAAAAGAACTTAGTCTCAATCACATTGTTCATTGAAGATAAAAATTCAAACATGAAAGAAACTTAGGAATTCATGAAACATCTTTAAATGCTCTTGGATGGTCCTATTCAGCCAAATAAAAAAAAAGGGAATCAAATGGAAAGAAAAGAAGAAACATATTGATTGTTGAGGGATGTTCATATTCATACAAAAGTGTTGAGTCTTTAGGAATATCATTTTGCTACTCCTAAATGACCTCACTACATATTTGATTCCATTAGAAAATTTTGATTTCAAAGTGTAAAGTTTCAAGGAAGTCATTATGCCAATCTTAAATGACTCACTCCACTAAATAATTTTGAATTCATAAGTGTAACATCTTTAGAAAGTCATTTTTACCAATTTTAAATGGCTTTACTAGATTTATTGTTCCATGAAAAGATGAAAAGAAATAGAAATGTTGGATCATATTATATGATCAATCAAGCAAAGACTTGAATCATATCAAAAAGTCAATCAATATAATGTTGTATTTGGACAAAAAGTCAAATACATCAAATTTCCTAGCAAATCATTTAGTGGAGTCATTTCATAAAGAGTGAAATATTATGGAAATGAGTTAAATACATTTATCTTCTTAGTGAATCTTGTAACTAGAAAAATTACCAAATGTAACCTTTCATAAAGAAATGAAATTAGAATATTACCAAAAGGAAGAAAGAAAAGTAATGGGATGGAAGGACTATATCCAAGAACAAAAGAATGAAGTATAAAATTTCTAAGCATGTGAACATTTTTGACTTTAAAATTCTCCACATCAAAATAAAATGGTAGGGTTAGAAGTTAAAATTGTCCCTAGCTAAACAAAATAATCTATCTCATGCTTTGTCATTTTAGCCTTTTCCATGATTGGGTGAGCTCACTTGGCGGGTTAAACAAAAGATAATGGATCTTCTTTTTTAGAAGTCCATATTTTTGAATGTCAAAGGTCCCATTGAGTATTCTGATTCCATTACAAATGAAGTGAAAATACTAATGTAAATGGACATTTTAACTTCAAACTTCTCCACATCAAAATAAAGTGGTATGGTTAGAAGTCAAAATTGTCCCTAGCTAATAAGCGATATCTCATACTTTATCATTTTAGCCTTTGCCATGATTGGGTGAGCTAGCGGGTTAAAAGAAAAGATAATGGATCTTCTTTTCCAGGGGTCCATATCCTTTGTATGGAAAAGATCTCATTGAGTATACTCTAATTCCATTGCAAGTGGCCTATAACCATAAACAAGAAAAGTTATGGAATCATAGAGCCATTGTAGGATAAAAAGCTTAAGTAGTTTGGGTCCTAACTTTCTTTTCAAAAGGCACTCTAGTACAATGCATAAATTTTGTTTAGATGTGTTTGGAGATTTATAAAGTCTTCAAGTTCAGGATGCACTCTTAGAATTTGAAGAAAAATCCCATTCCATAATTGACAAGTTGATATCAATGATCTAACTCTTTAATGAGTTAGCTATTGATGACTTGATCAACCTATCTTTTGGGTTTAAAGACTACTTTATGAAATAAATTGGAATGATCTCAGATGTAGTGGTCTATAAACTTAAGCTTGATGCCATTTCCATAAACTAAGTCCCTTGACGATTGTGGTCAAATTCAAAAAGAAAAGTAAAATTTTTTGCTAAATTAAAAGCTAGAAAATGATGGATGTACATGAGAAGAAAGCATTGTTATTGGTTAGCTAACATCATTATTGACCCACATCCTGGGACTAGGGTATAATCTTTACCTTGAAAATCATATTTCATTTTATAATAAAAAAAGGCTTTCATGCAAAAGATTATCCTTCTTAAAGATAACTTATCTAAAAATTATCAAATTAAAATAATTCTAGAAAAGAAGAATTGAAAGCATATGATATGACATTCAAAATCCTTACAAGAATGTTCTATTATAGAGTCATATCATTCAATCTCAATATTTTTGGGGCAATTTAGGAAAAAGTGTCTTGATCAAGATTTCTTATAGTCCCACTTTCAATTAGGTTGAGAGTTATATTAAAAATCTTGCTAAAGAAGAAAAAGAAAATAAAAGAAATAACAGTATGATTTGAAGAATAGTCTTATTACTACATATAGAGTCTTGAAATTTACTTTTGAAGTAATTTCAAAGAACTTGTAGTAAAATATAAAAGGATCAAAATGCAAAAAAAAAAAAAAATGAATCAAAGATAATTATGAAATTTCATTTCATATATCCTTTAAAAGAATAATTAATTAAGAAGAAATTCAATTTCAAACTTATTAGGAATCTTAATTTTTCTAATAAGTTAATCCTTTCAATTCCATTAAGGATAAAATTTTTGTCTCCATGAGAATCCAAAAGGTTATCTTGATTCTCATTCACTTTGAAAAGCTTTAAAGGAATCTTTTGATCTATTGATCCCAAGAGAATGCCTATAATTGATTCATGTCAACAAGAAAAAAATGACATACATGTCCAAAAAAAGAAATAGAAATTACATTTGAAGCACTAGTTGACTTTGGTTCTTACTACCTAAAGAACTACACACATGCAAGCTCAAAAATAGAATTCTCATGTTAGTACCCTATGATGTCTTGCCTTGTGACATGGACATAGCATGGTTCATTGTAACTTTGAGATGAGAAGAAGAAAGAAAGAAAAATGATGAACTATTCTCATGGCATAGTAAAATCATTTGGTCCAAAATATACCCAAATCCTCCTTCAAAAAATAAATTCCAACTCTTTGAAACCTTCTTCACTAAACTTCTTCATGTGTAAGGAGTATTAGTGAAATCAAGAAATGCAAACCTTCCATCACCCTTTCATCAAGTTAGACCGATCAAGTAAAGATTAAGTTCATGAAACTCTTGCTTATCAAAACTTTTGGGGATTAGGAGTAAGTCACTTTGACCCCTTTTTTGTCATTCATATCACCTATAAGCAAAACCCGGCACCTTTATACATTACTTGAGATGGGAGCAAGCACCTTTTCTCATGTACTGGGTTTGGAGTAAGCCTGCACCATTCCCATGAAAAACTATCTTTGTAGGTTTGGAGCAAGCCCTTCATGGCACCATTCCTACTTTCCATAGGTTTTAAAAGCCCTTTGTGGCACCATTCCTATTTGTGTACATGATTGGATCAAGTCATTGTGACTCCTTTCATGTTATACAAGCTATTTAGATTGGATTAAGTCTTTTTTATTTTCTAATAGAGAAAGATGCAAGTCACTTAGTGGGCATTCTTTCTAAACATCTAGTAAGTCCCCAATACATCCTACTTTTGTGTACATGATTGGATCATGTGACCTTTCCCTTAGTTACATTTTTTTTAAACATTAATAGTCCCAGTACCCCTTTTGAGTTGGATAGTCTTTTCTCTAAACACTATTGAGTCCCTTGCCAATGTTACTATTGTGTAATTAGATCAAGTCTTTATGACCCTTCTTTTAAAGATGTAAGTCCCTTAGTTGGCATTCTTTCTAAACAAAGTAGAGTAAGTCCCCTTTTGTTACATAGGAGTGACCCCTTTGTACTATTTTGGTGGATCAAGTCTTTATGACACTTTTTAAAAAGATGTTAAGTTAGTAGCATTTTTTAAACATTAAGTAAGTCCCCAGTTGGCATCCTATTTTGAGGATTGGATCATGTCTTTAAGGACCCTCCTCTTTTTTAATTAGATGGATCATGCCCTTGACCCCATCTTAAGAAATAAGAGTAAGTCCCCAATGGCATTCTTTCTAATTAGAAGTAAGTTCTCTAGTTGGCATTCTTTCTAATAAAGTAAGAGTAAGTCCCCCTTCCCCTAATTATTTTCTATGGAATGACCATGCATTGACCCCTTTCTTTGGAATTAAATAGGATTAAGTATGCTCCCTAATTAGAATCTTATTAGGATCAAAATTTGCACTTCTCTATTTTGAGGATTGGATCATGTCTTTAAGGACCTCTCTCATTGCTAATTATGATGGATCATGCCCTTAATAGCCCCATCTTATTAGCTAATATGGATCATTTTTTTAATAGTAAGTCCCTTTGAGCATTCTTTCTTGGAATTGATCTTCATTGGTTCCTATTGTTCATCTCTAAAATGAAGTTAAGTTTCAGGAATGAATCACCTCAAATAGATAGGTATACATATACATCTTTCAAATCTTTTTCAAATCAATCATTTTTTGATTTTGTTTTTTTATGGTTAATACCATATTTTAAACATCTTCTATTAGGTCCATGTTGACCTCATTTTTGAGGTCATTTTGGCAATGAGATCTTAAGTTCAAATGATTCAATTCATCCTAGTCATTATGAGTAACTAGGAAATGCATTTTGAGCTAAATCAATCTATTGAAAACCTAAGTCAAATATATCTTTCTCAATCAAATCATCAATGAAAAATAAAGTCAATCTAGTCAACCCATATTATTGACTTAATGAATTGGTCAAAGTCAACCCACTAATTTGACCAAATTAAATCTTCAAAATAATTTAAATGATCAAATAAACATGTTTAATCACAATATGAAAATTGATTCCATTGAAAAGATTGGAGTTAAATTCCCAAATCAAAAAACAAATTTTAAAATCAAACCCAGGAAAATTCAAATCACTTTCAACCAATGCATATGTAATAAGACTAATCCTCTTAAGCCTTAATTAGGGAATTAGTGCTAATTAATCTCCTCACTAAGCCACTTAAAGAACTAAATTAGAAAACCCAAAATGAATTAAAAAAAATTCACCAAGGGAAGGTAAAATCCATTTTCCTTTCTCTATCTTCCCACCTCTTGACACTAGAAACTTGTAAGGGGGATCTAACAAGCTTTTCTCTTCATGCCCCTAGTGACCCGATTAGCCAAAAGTGCTTTAAAGCTCCCACATATAAAACATAGATACAATCTTCCTAAGGAGGAAGTTCCCTTCACCTTCATACATCCAAACTAAAGCCAAATGAAAGTTCTTCCCCCTCCCAAGTGTCCTTAACCATTGCAAACCACCAAAGCTAAAACTTTCAAGCCAAGGGTTGGTCTTGGGAACAATCGATGTGGAATTAACCCAATTTCTTTGGCAAGCAAGTTTGATTCAAGGTTTCGAAGCTCTAGGATCAATTCCAAAGTCAATCGTCAATGAATTGAGGTATACCATTAACAAGCTTGAGTTTTTCCTTAATGAATTCAGTTGTGGTCATTTTCAAACAAAATGTGATCTTCAATAGACTGGATGCCTAGGCTTGTTTGTTCGTTAGAATGGATGTTAGGGCGTTCTTCTAGATTTAACACTATTTTTTGCAAGGGGTTGTGTTAAACGGATCACTGTAATAAATAAATCATAAAATATTTGTTTGTTTCCAGGTGCTAAAAATCCTTTAACATAGTGCATAAGATAGAGCCTAGCAAGCTAATACTAAGCCCATATGTTTGTGAAATATAAAGCGCTTTATGTCTTGTGTGTATTTCCAATGTATTTTCTTGGTGTGTAGGATTTCTTTTAAATTTTAAATGTAAATTTTGCATAGAATTAGGTTAGGATCTATGGGGTCTAGGATTAAGAAGCAAGAGATGGTGTAGTGGTCCCTTGTGGGCCCCGATGGATGTCCCTAAAGAAGGAGACTTTCCTAGAAAAAAGACCCATAGATCTAAACTTGTAGTTCTAGGCCGGGTTTTATAAATGCAAAACTCGGTTGCCCATGTTTCTTTCTTCTAGGGTGTACAGCGGTACCCAGCCGCATCGACCTTTTTCTTATATACTTTAATTTGGCTTGATTTATTTTGGGTGTTCAATAGAAACAACATGCTTTTTCTAGGTTTCTTTTTTGTCTTGTTTTTTGTCTTTGATGTATTCTAGACGTAGGCTCATAGGATAAACTAAATTTTTTACCCAACTAAATCAATTGAAACATAAAAATAAATGCAATTCATAATCTTCATATAAAAGCCTAGGCATTAAAGCAAGATAAAATATGTAGCAACCCCTTAGGTGGATGTTTTAACATAATGCTTCAATTATATTATTTCATTCTTGATTAAGGAAGGGCTTCCATCTTTGCTAGAGAACTTGGGCTTGACCTTTGAGAGCCTATGATAGAAGAACACTTTCTTCTAGTCTGATTTGGCCCATAACCTTTTCTAATTGCATGCATTAGGCATAAATTTTCCTATGACCTAAATGAATCTTGTGTCAAAATTCATAAAACCAAAAATATGCATTAGTTAGATGCATCCTCATGCCTACATGATCTTAGGGATTAGGGTGAGTCTAGTTTCATAGATTTCTTTCTAAAATGCAATAAGCCATCTTGCATTCATGTGACTGTGCATAAATTTAAAATATAGGTGGTGTTAGGCGGTAGCCTTCTAGGGGTAAGTCGGAAAGTTAGGCTAGTTCCCTCGGTGAGGAGAATGGCCAATGATTTCTAAGGAATAGAATAGGTCTAATGTCAAGCTCCTATAGACTAGGTTCAAGCATCCTTTTAGGAATAAGTCTTCAACCCTAGGATTTCTATCTTGTCTTTGCTAGAATCTAAGCCCTAGATTTCTAAGAAAATGACAACTAAAATCTAAAATTAAATCCCAAATTTGAAGCCCAATCATAGGATAGTTGAAATGTCTCTTGGTATCCCATATCAATAGGCATTTCTACTCATTCCCATTTGACTCTTGAAAATGACTCTCTCCAATTTGGACCTCTCAATTGAATTTCCAAAATCAATCCTTTGAAAGCTACCTTAGTAGTCTTTAGGAATAACCATTTATTTCTTTAATCAGTATTCTTAGGAAGAGACCCTTCCTAAGATGTGTAACTATAGAGGCTTCCTTTATAACCATGATCCCAAGATAAAATAAACCTGTTCTACTTTTCCATGTAGTTCGGAAAATACTCTAGTACAGAAAGGCCCATTAGCCTTAGGGGTATTTTATTAAAATGATTGAATCCATTACAGAGAGCATGTTTATCTTTTGAGATAATATGTTTATTCCTTAATGTTGTATTTGGTCATCTAAATAAAATATTTCTAAACTCTATGTGGTGTCATTTCTTTCTCTATTCAAAACACCAATAGATACTTGGCACTATATTAGAGTTAAAAAAAATCCTCTTCTCCTATTTTCCTTAAAATTGGGAATAATATTATTCCTACATTTTATTCTATTCTTGTGTGGAGAATTTTAAGGGATTGTATTGCTATTGATTGTTTACTCTTAAACAAAGGTTTTTATCCACCCTTTAAATGCATGTGTTGCTATCATATTGAGAATGTTAGTCATGTTTTTGTTAATGGTGCCATTACATCTAAAGTTTGGAGTTGGTATGAGGATTTATTTAAATTAAGTTGTTTTAATGGTAATTTAACTTTAATGCAACTTCTTGACTCTTATTTTCTTAATAATTAAAGGGCATATCAAAATTATGGTGGCTATTACTTTGATTTTGGTTTATTTGGCTTGTGAGAAATGATGCTAAGCATCATAATGTGCATTTGAATTATAAGAGGAATATTGCTAGGACTAGAGATATGATTTTTTATTTACATAAGGCTGCTCTTCTTAGTGGTACTAATTTTAGAGGTTGCAAGTTTCTTGCCTCTAAATTGGGTATCAGTTTTTGTTATTATGACTTGTCTCCAGATTATAAAATTCTTCATTGGATTAAGCCTCTTAATTATTGTATTAAAATCAATACTGATGGATCTATTGCATAGAACAAGTCGGGTTGTGGTGGTATTTTTAGAAATAATCTTGGGAATATTATCTTGGTTTTTTCCACTCCTCTCTCTACCAATTCTATTATTTTTGCTGAATTATTAGTTGTTTATCATGCTCTTAAGCTTTATTTGTATAGAAATTTTCATACTATTTGGTTGGAATCTGATGCTAAGATGCTTGTTGCTATGATCAATTCTAACCATAAAGGTAAAGCTGAGCTTTTTTATTAAATTAAAAATATTAAAGCTATTATATCTAAACTTTCTTTTAAAATTACTCATATTTTAAGAGAAGGTAATGCTAATACGAATTTCTTAGCAGGTTTGGGTTATAATCTCTCTAATTTTACTTTGTTTACCAATGTAAATATTTTTAAGAAATTATGAGGGTTATCAAATGTAGATAAATTTGATTTTCCTTATGTTAGATTTTCTTAGTATTTTTTTCTTTCTTTCCTGTTGGTGGTTTTCTTGGGGCTTTTGTTTGGGATCTTCTAGTGGTTTTGGTTTGTTCAATTACTATTGGTTCCTGTCCTTTCTTGGGCACTTTCTATTTTTATTTTATTCTTGTATTTTATAGGTTGGAATGCTGGCTTTTTCTATTTTGGTTATTAGGCTATTATCAATTGCTCTCTTATTTCTATTGTGGAATCTCTAGTGGGTTTATTTTTTTTTGGCTTTTGGTTGGTTGGTTGGATTTCTTTGGGGGATTTGTGGTTGGTCTCCTTGAGCTTCTTGGTTTTAGGTGCCTTCTCTGGATGTGATGTTGGTTGTGCTACTCTTCCTTTTATTTCATTATAACAGGTTGGGCTGGTTTGGTTTTGGTGGGATTTTGGTTGGTTGGTTATTCTCTTTTGGTTTCTTTAGTCGTTAAGTTGGTGAGCTTCTTTGGTTGCTTCTCTTCTTCCCCTTATGTTTGATATTTCTTCCTTGGTTGGTGACTTTATTTCTTTCTGCTACTACTTTTGGGTGGTTGGATGGTTGTGCTAGCTTGGAATTTTTTCTTTGTTGGCTCAGTTTTTTCTGTTGTTGCCCGATTTGGCTAATGGCTCTGTTGCTATTCTTCCTTTTTTGGTGGCTGGTTCTAGATCTTTATTGGTTATTGGTTTGTGCTCGAGTGCCTTTGTGAGATTTGTTGGCTATGATGGCTAGGATGTTTACTCATTTTTGTTGGTTGGTAGCTTTTTGGTGGCTGTAACCCTCTTTTTAGAGTTTGTCTCTTGCCCCTTCTAAAGTTTGTGATTGATCCTAATCTTTTTCCTTAGCTTTTCTTTCATTTCTCTTTATTTCCATTTATTTTATTTTAATTATGCTTATCTCTGCTTTAGTTTTTTTCCTACAAGTTTCCTTCATTTGCTCTTGGATCTCTTCTGGTGGTATGCTAATCTGCTCAGGGATTTTGTGTTGTAGCTGTTCTTTTTTTAGTTTTCCTTTGGCATTTTGTTTTCTTTTGTATTAGTTAGGCTCTTTAGGTCTTTTTTACTCTTTGAGCATTAGTCTTTGAGATTTATCCCCTTAAGGACATTGTATCCTTCACTTTTGGTAATAAAATTCCCTTTTACCAAAAAAAAAAACCTAACCTAAACCCTAAAACCCTAAAGCTAAAAACAAACCTAAACCCTAAAACCCTAACCTAACCCTAAATCCAAACCCTAAATCTTAAACCCTAAAACCTAAACCTAAACCTTAATCCTAAACCATAAACTCTAAACCTAAAACCTAAACTAAATAAAACCTAAAAAAATAAAAAAAAACAAATAAAATAAAAAAATAAAATAAAATAAAACCTAAGCTAAAACATAAACCTAAATAAAATAAAATAAAATAAAAATAAAAATAAACTAAAATAAAATAAATAAAAACCTAAACTAAATGAAAAAAAATAAAGTAAACCTAAGAATAAAAAACCTAAATAAAATAAAAAATAAACATAAAATAAAAATAAAATAAACCTAAAATAAAAAAAAATAAATACTAAATAAAACCTAAACCTAAAAAAATAAACCTAAAAAGAAATATAAATAAAAGCCAAAACCTAAACTAAAAAAAACCTAAACCCAAAATATAAATAAAATAAACAAAATAAAAAAAAAGTTAAACTTAAACTAAAATAAACTAAACAAAAAAAATAAAACATAAACCTAAACTAAAATAATATAATAAATAAAATTAAACGAACTTCAAAAAAATAAAAAAATAATCCTAAAAACTTAAAACCTAAACCTAAAAAATAAACTAATAAAATTAAATAAAACCTAAACCTATAAAAAATAAAATAAAAATAAAACTCAACTAAAAATAAAAAACCTAAACCTAAAAAAAAACTTAAATAAAAATGTAAACTAAAATAAATAAACTAAAATAAATAAACTAAACTAAATAAAATAAAATAAACTAAACCAAAATAAAAAAAATAGATTAAAATATCTAAATAAACTAAACCTATTGGTTTATTTAATTTTCTTTTTTTAAAAACCTTAAACCCTAAATCCAAACCTAAACCCAAACCTACTAAACCTGCTACAAACCTAAACCTAAACCCTAAACCCTAAACCCTAAACCTAAACCTTAAAGCATAAACCTAAAACCACCTAAACCTAAACCCTAAACCATAAACCCTGACCTTAAAAATAAACTCTAAAGTAAATAAATAAATTAAAAAATAAACCTAAAGCCTAAAATAAACCTAAACCTAAACTAAACCCCTACATGGTAGGAACATCCAAACAGTCTAGATTTGGTGGATATGGAGGTGGTGGTGGTAGTGGTGGTTTTGGAGGTGGGAGGCGATAGAGGTTACAGGTTATGGAGAGAGAGAGAGAGGATATTATGGTGGATTCGCTACTCGAGGCGGTGGTTATGATGGGAACCAAGGAAATGAAGACGATATTCAATCTAATGCTTATGGAATTATGTCTTTATAGTAAGGGTTTTAATTTTCTATGCATGCTCATTTTATTATATCACCACTTGTGTCTTAGAAAACTTGGTGTGTTACTTGGTTGATGAAATCAAAAGAAGAAATGTTGAATCTGAATTTATTCTATTAAAAAAAAAACCTAAACCCTAAACTAAAACTTGAACTCTAAACCTAAAATCTAATTAAACCTTAAACCTAAAATCCTAAACCCTAAACCTAAACCTTAAACACTAAACCCACAAACCTAAACCCTAAACCCTAAACCTAAAACTGAGCCACAAACCCTTAAACCCACCTACCAACCCTAACCAACCTAACCTAACCTACTAACCCATAAACCAATCTAAATCCTAAACACACTCAAACTCCTGATATCAGCCCTAATCTAAATCCTAACTACCTAAAATTGTAAACCCCAACCTACCACTGAAACTACAAACTAAACAACTCACACCAAATCCTAAACCAATCACAACCTAAACCTACCCTAACCTAACCCTGGCCTAACCCTAACCCCTCTAACCCTAACCCTAACCCTAACCTCCACCCAAAACCCTCCCTCCCCTCCTTTTTCAGCAATTTTGCATCCCTCATTGTGGCATCACGTGGGGATCTCTATAATTTTGATTTGATAGAATTCAAAGGCTTGAATGGCATATGTCTGAATATGTGATGCTTCATCCTTAATCATGGCTATGGTGAGTTTGATTCATATGGCTCCACCTCAAATTTTGGATGCTTTGGCTAAGACATCAGACATTTTTGGGATTGGCAGACTAAATGCTACAAATTCTACTAAATCATTTAAGGAAGCGCTCTCTAGTAAGGTTTCTCACCTTGTTGAGTTAGTTAATCTCATTTTGACTTCTTTCATGGTTTTCTAGTCATTATGTGCTCTGATGTGGATGTTGAATTATTGGTGAAACCATTTGAATTCTCTCTTGTTAGAAAGTTTGCTTTACATCGTCTGAATTTGGATAAAATATGCACTTTTTTCATCATCTTAAGCTTACGGGTGCCTTCTCGATTGGTCTTAGTGACCCTCAACATATTCTGATTCAACTTTCTAACGATCTAGATTATTCATGTATTTTTTCACATACTCTTCATCTTTAATTATCAAATACACTTGCTGAAATGGTCACCCTTTTTGACATTAATGAAGAATCTCTTATTGTCCTTGTGTGGTTATCTCTTCTAATATGCCCATTCATTTTGTTACACATCATGTGCTTTTGCTTGGGGCTCTTTTGGTCTGCCTTTGCAACTTCGACCGGCGACCATTGAGCGATCTTATACGTGGGATGAGATCAGTGGAATTAGACATAACTAAAAAAAACCCTAAGGAAGTTTGGATTGGCTCACGAAAAATATGGGTATTCATAAAGGTTGAATTGGAGAATCTTCCAATTTTTTTTGTTCTAACTATAAAATTCATGGCCATGAAAATTTTGATTGCTTTATTCTCCATCCTCATTTAAGAAAGACAAATCCTCCCAAATAAAATCTTGTTCCTAGTCATGATTATGTTCAAAAATTCTTAGATACTAAGAATGGTATGAAGGATGCTATTAAGGTTGATTCCTTAAATATTAGGGTCATTTCTATTGAACCAATTTTGGATCATTTTGCTATGGCTTGGTGATTTTCGAATGGGAAAGATGATTTACCTCTTACCTCTTCTTTAAATTTAAAATTTCTAATGTGAATAACAAATTTTCAAGGTTATTGGGATGATTCTATTTCCTTTGATTCTATCATTGCTTCTATGCCAACTTTGATCGATGAAAATTAAGTTTTCAATGAGATTTAAATGATGTCGGCGGCTGAAAATATTTATGATGGATTTAGCATCTATGCTTTTAATGGTTCTAAATCATCACGTCTCTCATTTCTAATCTTGGTATTCATGTTAATCCTACTTTTCAACTGAATTTGGATTTGGAAGTGGGTGAACTCCCCTATAAACACTTGGAGAAGTCTCTTAAATTGGTGTCAATGTTACTAAATCTTACTCAAATGATGACTATAGGGGAAAAGGAACTGGTTTTCAAACTTATCATGCCAAAAAAAAGTGTTAAAATTATTAGATCTAAAAACACTAGATCTTCTCTCACTCTTCTCTTAATTATCCTTTTCTTTCTCTTACTTTCATTATGTTTAATTTTCTTATTGGAACATTAGAGATTAGTACCCTCTATATTAGAATCATATTAGAAATCTTTGTCATTCATAATATTTCTTTACTCATTATTTTGAACCTCTTATTCATGCTAATAAAATTAATCATGTTGCTAGAATGATCAACAAATTTTACTCCAATGTTAGTAATAAGATCTAGTGTTTTTAGAATAATTTCATTAGGTTTTATTATTGATGATTTTGAACAAGTTGTTAATGCTCAAATCTCTTATGGTGACTATTGTGTTTTGGGCTCTTTTGTTTATGCATTTTGTTATAGATCCTGAAACCTCCTTTGGGATAATTTGAGAAATTTTACTACCTCGTCAACAAACCTTAGTTTAGTGATTTCAACACTATTTTATTTTCTTGAAAGTGGTGGTTGCTCTCCCAATATTTATTCTATGGAAGAATTTTCCAATATGATCCTTGATTGTAATTTAGTTGATATTGGCTCTAAGGTTTCTAATTACACTTGGGAAAGCTTTAGACTTTGGCAATGGTTGGAGAGGATTCTTTTTAATACTCATGGATTACTAAATGGTCTATTACTTATGTTGATCATTTAAGCAGAACCTTGTCTAATCATGCTCCTCTTCTGGTTTCTATTAAACATAGTTCTAATAAATTAAAAAAATTATCTTCTTTTAGATTTCAGAACATGTGGATTCAGCATATTAATTTCCTTGATGTTGTAGCTAAGAATTTGAAAGCCCTTTACATCAATGATAATTTGATTATGGGGATGAATAGACTTTGGTTTAAACATAAAAGACTTGAAGTCTCTCTATTATGTCTAATCCTTCTAAGCTTACAAAATTAAGAAAGAAAGATAAACTTGTCAATTTTAAAATATGGAAGAGACTTACTTGCATCAAAAAGTAGTAAAGATATTACGATGGTGAGGGAATACTAGGTATTTCCATGCTTTGGTTAAGAAAAAGAGAGCTTTGAATAATATTCAAAAAATTAAAAATGACTATGAAGATTGGATTATGAAGAAAAATGAGATTAAGGATTCTTATTAATTACTTTATAAATATGCTTAACAAGAATTGCTCTTATGAAGCTATTTCCAAATCACACGATTCTTTCCATTATTAAAAATGATGATAATGATTTGCTTACCATTGTGCCTAATGAAGATGAATTTTTAAAGTTCTAAATAGCATGAACATTGATTATTCTGGTTGGAGGTTTCACTACTCAATTTTTTTAAAATGTTGGTTTATCATTAAAATGATTTGATTGAGGTGTGATTGATTTTTTTTAATGGTAATCCTTTTCAAGATATTTTTTATTACTTTTATTATTCTCATACCAAAAAAGATAACTTGGATTATTGGGGTGATTTTAGACCTATTAATCTTTGCACCTTCTTCAATAATCGATTTCTAAAATCCTTAGACTTAGTCCTTTACTTAATAAAATTATCTCCCTCAACGGTTTTGTTAGAGGTAAATCTATTTTGACAATATTTTACTTGCTAAAGAACTAATTCACAATCTTGATGCTAAGACTAGAGGGGCAACATTCTTTTCAAATTAGATATTACCAAAGCCTTTGATAACATCTCTTGGGACTTCCTTTTCCAGATTTTGAATTTATTTGGGTTTTCTAAAAAAATTATTTTTCTTATCAAAAATTGTATCCATAGTGCATGGTTTTTGATTTTGCTTAATGGGGAAGCCTTGGGTTTATTTCCCTCTTCCCATGTCTTAAGACAAGGGGATCCCTTATCTCTAGCTTTATTTATTATTATTGTTGAGTACTTATCTAGGAGCTTCAATGATTTATTCTTAAATAATCCTAGTATGTACTATAGAACTCTTGGTGGTCTCCTTATTTCCCATCTAAGTTTTGCTAATCATTTTATTATTTTTTGCAATGCTTCTATTCATCACATCAAGCATCTAAAGAATTTTTTAAATAAATTTGGTACATAATGTGGCCTTTCAATAAATGATAACAAAAGCTATTTTATCACTTCCTCTAGCATCTCCAATACTAAAATCAATCAATTCTTTCATATCACTAATTTTAAACATCAACAATTACCTCTAAGTATTTGGGTGCTCCACTGTTTAAAGGCCCAAAACGTTCCCATCTCTTTGATGAGTTAATTCAAAAAAATTTCAATTAACATATCTATTTGGGAATTCCATTTACTATCCTTTTGTGGTAGGCCCACTATCCTTAAAACACTCAACTCTATGCCTCTTAATTTGATTCAAACTATTATTCCCACTAATGCTACACTTATCAAATTGATCTTTTACTTAACAAATTTTTTTGGGGCTCCAATAATTCTACCAAAAGAATGCATTGGACATCTTGGAATAAATGGTGTGGTCCTTTTGGTGAAGGTGCTCTTGGTTGCAAACCTATTATTGAACTATCCTTTGCATTTTCTCATAAACTCGTGGAAATTAGAAAGAATTATAGCCTTTGGGCTAATTTTATGATGAAATAATATTGCCAAGGTAAACACCCTCTTAACTATGCTTATAAAGTTGGTGACTCTCCGGTTTGGAAAAGGCTTTATTCCATTAAATGGGTTGTTGAATCATTAATATCTTGGGGTATCCAGTCCAATTTTTCCTTTTTTACCAAGATAATTAGATGGGCATCAGATCTGTTGACACCCATTTATCTACCCACTCTACTACTATCAAAGTTAATTATTTTTGGCTTAATAACAATTGGAATGAAAAGAAACTTGAGAACTATATCCTTATTTCTCTTGTTGAAAACTTTAGAAATATTACCATTTCATCTAACAAACCTAACCAAATTTGTACTAAACTTTCTCATAATGGTGATTTTGTTCTTAAAGAGATTTGGAACTTTATTAGAGATAAACATCACCCTTCTAATGTTTTTATTAAACTTTGGAACATTATCATTCCCATTTCCAATTTGGTTTTAGCTTGGAGGATTTTGAATAACTATATTCCTGTAAACTCTTTTCTCTGGACTAAATGGTTTTATTTACCTTCAAAGTTTATTGTTGCTTTCATATTGAAAATGCAAATCATGTTTTTGTCAATGGAGTTGTTGCTACTAAATTATGGTTTTGGGATGATGATTTATTTAATACCAAATATTTTCATGGTTCTCTTTCTTTATATCAACTTAGGAAGCCTATTTCAAAAACACTATGAAAGGTCATATAAAGTTTTAAATGCTATTACCATTATCTGGTTCATTTGGATGGATAGAAATGATGCTAAATATCATGGTATTCCTATGAACCATAAAAGGATCTTGGCTAGAACTAAAGAAAAAATTCATGCTCATTTTAATGCCAATCTTATTAGTAACATTCATTTTAGAGGTTACAAATTTGTGGCTAAAAATTGGGTATCATTTTTGATCTAGAATCTCATAAAGGTGCTAGGATTATCCGTTGGATCAAACCTAAAGACAATGTGATTAAAGTTAATACTAATGGTTCTATTGCTTCCAATAAATATGGTTGTGGTGGTATCCTTAGGGATTCTAATGGTATGATCATTTGTGCTTTTGCTTATCCTCTTAAAGCCTATTTTGTTCTCTTTGTTGAGCTTATGGTTGTTAATAAAGCAATTGAAATTTGTTTGAATAAAGGTTTCCTCAACATCTGGATTGAAGTTGATGCTCTCTTGCTTCTTGACATCCTTAATTCCAATAAAAATGGGAATGTTGAATTATTTTATCTTCTTAATCATTCTAAAATTCTACTTTCTCATGTTTATTTTAAAATTTCCACATCCTTCATGAAGGTAATGGTTGTGCTGATTATTTAGCTAATTTTCACTTTATTTGACAACTAAACATTGCATAAAATTATTAAGAGGTTTGGTTAATTTGGATAACACTTGATTGCCTTATCTCAGTTATAATTTCTTAGCTTGGTTTTATTATTTATTTTTATGATCCTTTTGTTTTCCCTCATTAAACCATCTTTGGGTTGTGGTGATCTATTTATTATCCCTCTTTGGGTCTATGTTTTTCAACTCTTGCTTTTTATTTTGGCCTTATTGTTGCTCTCTGGTAGTTTTTGTAAGTGTAGCATGGGGTTTTTTTGGTTTTTTCAGCTTGGTGGTTTTATTGCGGGCTTTTAAAATTTTCCTTTATTTCTTATTTCCTCCTTCTAGGTTGCAGCTTTGGCTATTGTAGGCTTTTCTTTCTGTATGGGTTTCTCCTCCTTTCTAGCATACTTCCAAACCTATTAAATCTGCTATTGTGGTGGCTGACAGTGTGGCTTTGTTGGCTAGCTAGGTTGGCTGGCATTTTTGGTTGGTTGGATTGGTTGGTTGGCTATTTTTAGTGGTTTATCTCTGGCTTGATTTAGGCATGGTGGAGGTGGTTGGCAAGTTTTGTTGGTGGGGCTTAGTGGTAGGATTGTATTTATGTTTTTATTCTTTTGGTTATGGGTTGGACCTCCTCCTACACTATTGTGCTTTGGGTTTGGGTATTGTTTTGAAATGGCTAATTGATGGCTACTGTGTGGTTGGTATTTGGCTTTGGCTGCTGGTGGCTGGGTTGGGTGCCTTTATTGCTATTTTTTTTGTTGGTTGGCTTATTTTCAATCTTACTAGGCTTTGAATCTTTTTGTCTTTGGCTGGCTTTCTTACCCTTATGGATTGGATTTTCGTTTTCCTTGATTGGGTTTGGTGGTATTTGTCTCTCTACCCTTTCCTATCTTGGATGGTTTTGGCTTGATGATATTGTTGGTCTTTATTCTGATGTTTTTGGGTTGGATGACTTGGATCTTTTGTTGTTGAGGTGGTTTGCTAGGAGGATTTGTTGGATGGCTGGTTGGGTTGGTCATTTTGGTTAGCTGGACTGGTTGGAGGGGTGGCTGCTTTGGCAAGTTTTTCCTGCTCATTTGGTGACTGTTCTAGGAACCTGTTGGTTGTCTTTTAGTGTTTTTTTTGGTTTCCTCTTGCTTGACCTCTTTTCTCTTGGTTGTAGCAACACCTTTTCTATTTGTGTGACCTTGCCCCCCTTTATTTGTTAGGCTAGGTTTTTTTTTTGTTATTGCTCCTTTCTATTTTGTTGAGGAGGATCGAGCACTTATGGTTTTCCTTTTGCTCTTATTTGTCTCTGTTTAGTGTTGTTACCCATATCATGATGTTTGGTCCTCTTGATTTTGGTATTCCTTTTTGGTGGTGGCTTTGGTTGTGCTCCTTTTGTTTTGCTACTATCCTCGTGGGTTGCTTGCTTATCTATCTTATTAAGCTTGGTTATTCTGGTGGCTTGGTGGTTGACTATTATCTTTGCTATTTGGAGGGTTTTGCAGGCTTGCTGGAGGACCATCTTTGGATAATGTGCTACACGAAGTATGCTGGCAATGATGGCCTTGATGTTTCCCACTCTTTCTTCTTTTGGCTCATAGCGTTATATGTAATTGTAACCCTTCTCCTGAAGTTTGGATGCTTACATATAGTGTTGCTCCTTGAGATGATTGTAATTGAGCCTGAGCCTTTTCTTTACTTTACTCCTTTTATCTGTCTTACTCTTTATGCTTGATTAATTGTACTCGACCTTTCAAAAGTATGTTGAAGATTTCTTTTCTGGGTTACACTCTTGCAAGTGGATCTTCGGCATCGAAGGACCATATGAAGTTGGTTTTACACATGGATTTTCAGTTATTGGTTACTTGGTCATTTTTGTTCTTTTGCTTTCTTTCCCTAATTATTGTAATAGTTAGGGGGTTTATCTCTTTAGGACTTATTGAAGCTCTTTGAGCATTAGCTTAGAGATTTACCCCTCTAACTTTGCACCTTTTCTTTGTGGTAATTTTTTAAAAAAAACCTAAATCCAAACCCTATAAACCCTAAATCTTAAACCCTAAATCCTAAACTCTAAACTACCCTAAACCCTAAACCTTAAACCATAAACCCTAAACCCTAAACCCTGACCCTCTAAATCCTCCACTAAACTAACCCCTAACCAAGATAACTTTACACCTACTTTGACCAAAACCCAGACCCCTATAAATCCTAACCATGACCCTGACCTAAACCCTAAACCTAAACCTAAACAAATCTAAACTAAATAAACCTAAAAAATAAATAAAAAAACCTAAATAAGATAAGATAAACTTAACCTAATAAAATAAAATAAAATAAAAAAACTAAAATAAAATAAATAAACCTAAACTAAACTAAAATATATTAAACCTAAGAATAAAACTTAAATAAAATAACTAAAATGATAAAAAATAAAATAAATAAAATAAAACCTAAAAAATAAACCTAAAAATAAAATAAAATAAACCTAAAACTAAATAAAAAAAAACCTAAACCTAAATAAAAATAAACTAAAACAAAATAAAATAAACTAAACCTAAACTAAAATAAATAAAAACTGAGACCTAAACTTATAATAAAACTAAACCTAAACATAATAAATAAATAAACTAAACATAAACTAAACCTAAACTAAATAAAACCTAAAATAACAAATAAACCTAAAACCTAAAAAAACTAAAAAAAAAATAAACCTAAACCAAAATCTAAAAACCTAAACTAAAAAAAATAAACTAAAATAAAACCTAAATAAATTAAATATACTAAAATAAATAAACTAAATAAAAAAAAAAATAAAACTAAATAAAATTAAAATAAAGTAAACTAAAATAAATAAAATAAACTAAATATCTTGAATAAACTAAACCTCTGGTTTATTTAATTTTTTTTTAAAAAAAAACCTTAAACCCTAAATCTAAACCATAAACCACAAACCTAAACTAAACTAAAATAAATAATTAATAAACTAAAATATACTAAATAAACTAAATTATTAGTTTGTAATTTAAAAATAAAATAAATAACCTTAAATCCTAAATCTAAACCCTATCTAAACCTAACTTTAAACCATAAACTCTAAACTAACCCTACCAACCACCCTGACCCACCTCTACACTAATCCAGGTTGACCCTACCTGGCACTGACCCTCATACCCTCCATCCCAAACTATACTAAACTATCTGTAAAGATAAAATAAATAACCCAGGCCCTAAATCCTGGCCTGACCTAAACCCTGGGCCCTAACCACACCCTCCTAAAACTCTAAACTCTCCACCCCAACCCTGTCCCACAGGCCTCTAGAGCCTGGGCCCTCACACCCACTTACTGACCTAAACTGGGCTACTAAATACCAGATAAATATATAATGCTTAAACCTAGATAAGATAAAGATAGAGCCTACTAAACCTACATAAGCAAACATGGCATAAAAAACCTAATAAAATAAATAAATAAATAAATAAAATAAATAAAACTAAACTAAAATATAAATTAAATAAACCTAAAATAAAACCTAAATAAAATAAAACCCAAATGAAAAAAATAAAATAAAAAATAAAAACATAAACCTAAAAATAAACTAAAAATAAATAAAAATAAAATAAAACCCTAAACTAAAAAAAACTAAACCTAAAATAAATAAAAAATAAAATAAACTAAACCTTAACTAATAAACTAAACTAAATAAATAAACCAAAACTAAAAATAAACTAAACTAAACCTAAACTAAAATAAAATAAAATAAAGCCAAAAAATAAACTAAACAAATGAAAAATAAACCTAACAACAAAATTTAAAATAAAACCTAAAACCTAAACCTAAAAGATAAAAATAACCTAAACCTAAACCTAAAATAAAATATAAAACTTAAACCTAAAAAAAAAAAAAAACAAACACAAATAAATAAACTAAAAATGAAAAAACTAAAATAAAATAAATAAAAAAATAATAATAAAATAAATAAAATAACTAAACTAAAATAAATAAAAAATAAACTATAAATATCTAGGTTTGCTTTTTAAAATGCCTAAACCCTAAAACCACACCCTAAATTCTAACACCTGACACTAACCTAGACTAAGCCCTACCAAAATAAACCCTGACCCTGACCCTCATGACCCCACCTAAACCCTATAAACTCCCTAAACTCTACTAACCCTCAAAACCACCTAAACCTAAACTAAACCCACCTAAATCTAAACTAAATCCTTTCATACACTAAACCCCTAAACCCTAAACCCTGACCCTAACCCTACCCTACCCTAAACCTAAACCAAAGTAACTAAATAAATTAAAAGTAATAAACCCTACACTTAATAAATCTAAACCTAAACCTAAACCATAGGAATGGGTAGAACCTTGACGGTAGGAGCATCACCATCAACCAGAATTAGTCTAGATCTAGTGGTTAAAGCAAAGGGAGAGGCGGCGGTTATCGCTATGGTGGTGGGCAATCTAGAGGTGCTGCTGGATATGGAGGTAGTGGTTGAAGCATTGGTGGTTATGGAGGTGGGAGGAGCGACTGAGGTTACAGTCATAGTGGTGGCAAAGGGAGCGATCGAGGGTATGATGGTAGATCCCACTACTCAAAAGGGGGTGGTTACTGGGAAGCTGGAGAAAGAAGAGTCGATCGAACTAGTGCTTATGAAACTGTCTTTATAATACAGATAGTTCTAGTTATCTAAGGATTTTAATTAGCTCTATGCATGCTCATTTTTTATCTATGTTGTCGCTTGTGTCTTAGAAAACTTAGTGTATTAGTTGGTTGATGAAATCGAAAAGAAAAAAATGTTGAATCTGAATTTGTTCTCTGTTAAAAAAAACCAAAAACCAAAAACCCTAAACTAAAACCTACACTTCAAACCTAAACCCTAAACCCTAAACCCTAAACACTAAAAATAAAAAAAATAAAAAATAGAAAAAAATAATAAAAACATAACCCTAAACTCGAAATCCAAAACCTTAAACACTAAAACCTCTAACCCTAAACCCTAAACCCTAAACCCTAAACCTTAAACCTTGAAAACCTAAAAACCTAAAGCTAAACTAAATAAAACCTAAGAATAAATAAATAAATAAACCTAAACCTAAATAAAATAAATAAATAAAATAAAATAAAATAACTAAACTAAAACTTAAACCTAAACCTACAAATAAAATAAAAAAGAAAAACTAAACTAAAATAAAATAAATAAAAACATAAACTAAACTAAAAAACTAAAATAAACCTAAAAATAAAAAACCTAAATAAAATAAAGACTAAACCAAAATTATAAGTAAAATAAACCTAAACTAAAATAAAATAAAAACTAAATAAAAAGTAAAACCTAAAAATAAAACCTAAAAAAACATAAACCTTAAAATAAAAAAAGCCTAAACAAAAGAAAATATATCTAAACCTAAACTAAAATAAACAAAACTAAAATAAATAAAATCTAAACCTAAACCTAAAAGAAACTAAACCTAAACTATATACTAAATAAAATAAACTAAACTAAAAATAAACTTAAACCTAAACTAAAAAAACTTAAAATAAACCTAAAACCTAAACCTAAAAAAAAAATAAAATAAAACCTAAACCTAAAAAAAAAAAAAAAATAAACCTAAACCTAAAAATAAATTAAAATAAAACTAAACTAAAAATAAACATAAACCTAAAATATACTAATAAAAAAAAAACTAAATTAAATAAATAAACCTAAAATAAACTAAAATATATAAAAATAAAACTAAAAAAACCTAAACCACTTTTGCTTAATTTAAAATAAACCTAAACTAAAACCTACCTAAACCTAAACCATAAATCCTAAACCCCCTAATAATAATAATAATAAAGATCCTTAACCTTAACACTCTAAAACTAACTGTACCCTACCTACAACCCTAAAACCCCAGACCTAAAACCCCAAACTAAACCCTAAACCCTAAACCCTAAACCCTAAACCCTAAACCCTAAAATCCTAAAGCATAAACCTAAAGTGACCACTGAACTAAACCCTGAGCCCAAACCCCTATCATGACCAAACTTAAACCCTAAAACCTAAAACTAAAAAAAAATAAATAAATAAACTCATAAAATGGCCTAAACCTAAACCTAAACCTAAAAAAAATAAATAAAATAAAACCTAGATAAAGAGAACAAATAATATAAATAAACTATAAATAAAAAAATAAAAATAAAATAAAATAAATAAAATAAATTAAATGACTAAGTAAACCTAAACCTACAAGTTTACTTAATTTAAAAAAATAATACTAAACCCTAAATCTATAACACTAAACCCTAAAAACTAACTAAACCAAAAATAAAAATAAAAATAAAACCTAACCTAAACTTTAAACCCAACTAATCCTAAACCCTAAACCTAAACCTACAACACTAAACCTACAACCCTAAACCAAACCTAAAACCCTAAACCTAAACTCTAAATCCTAAACCCAATTCCTAAACCCTAAGCCTAACCTTAAACCAAACCCTAAATCATAAACCATAAACCTAAACCTAAACCTAAACCCCAACCCCCAAATAAACATTAAACCCCAAACCCTAAATTTAAACCTAAGTAACTAAATAAATTAAAAATAAACCTAAACCCTAAAACTCTAAACCTACATAAACCTTCTAAGAATGGGTGAACCTTGATGGAAGGAACATCACAACATTTGGGCTGGGCCAAAGGATGGAGCGGCGGTTATCATAGTGGTGGTGGGGGATTTGGTTTTATTGGTGGATACAGAGGTGGTGGTCAGAGAATTGGTGGTTATAGAGGCTAAAGGAGCAACAAAGGTTATAGTCATGGTGGTGGCAGAGGGAGCGATCGGGGATATGATGGTGGATCCCTACTAGGCGGGGAGGTTTTAGAAAAGAAATTGAAGAATAGTCGATGCGATCTGCTGCTTATGGAATTGTGTCTTTATAGTAGAGGCAGTTCTAGTTATCTAAGTTTTTTTGATTTTCTCTATGTGTGCTCATTTTTTATCTATGTCATCGCTTGGGTCTTAGAATTCTTGGTGTGTTACTTGGTTGATGAAATTGAAAAGAAGAAATGTTGAATCCAAATCTATTCTCTTTCAAAAAAAACACCAAAAACCTTTAACTTTAAACTAAAACTTGAACCCTAAACCTCAAACATAAACCATAAACTCTAAATCTTAATAATTTTAAAAAAAATATCCTAACCCTAAACCCCAAACCTACAAACACAAAGCCTACAACCCTAAACCCTAAACCATAAAACCTAAACCCTAAACCCTAACCTTAAAAAGCATAAACCCTAAAACCTTAAACCCTAAATCCCAAACTCTAAACCCTAAACCCTAAACCCTAACCCTAAACCCTAAACACTAAACCCCAAATCCTAAACCTAAACTAATGTAATTAAATAAATTAAAAAATAAACCTAAAACTTAAAACTTAATAAACCTAAACCCTAAGAATTGGTAGAACCTTAATAGTAGAAACATCACCATCAACCAGGCTTAGCATAGATCTGGCGGGGGAGGAAAAGGCGGAGGCGGCGGTTGTCGTAGTGGATATCGAGGTGGTGGTCATAGTAGTGGTGGTTATGTAGGCAGAAGTAGTGATGGAGGTTACAGATGTGGTGCTAGCAGAGGGAGAGATCGGGGATATGATGGTGGATCCCGCTACTTGAGTGGTCGGGGTGGTCCTGATGGGAATTGACGAAACTGAAAAATGATCGATCCGATTTGCTGCTTATTAAACTGTGTCTTTATAGTAGAGGCGGTTCTAGTTATCTATGCTTTTTGATTTGCTCTATGCATGCTCATTTTTTATCTATGTCATCGCTTGTATCTTAGAAAACTTGGTGTGTTACTTGGTTGATGAAATCAAGAAGGAGAAATGTTCAATCTGAATTTGTGCTCTGTTAAGAAAAAAACCTAAAACCTTAGACCCTAAACTAAAACCTGAACCTTAAACCTAAAACCTAAACCTGAAACCCTAAACCTAACCCTAAAACCTAAACCCTAAAAATACAAAATACAAAATAAAAAATAAAAAAAACCTAACCTTAAACTATAAACCTAAAACCCTAAACCCTAAACCTTAAAACCTACAACCCTAAACCCAAAACTCTAAACCATACACCTTAAACCCTAAACCCTAAACCCTCAAAACCTAATCCTAAACTAAATAAAACCTAAAAATAATATAAATATAAAAACATAAACATAAATAAAATAAAAAGATAAAATAAAATTATAACCTAAACTAAACCCCTAAACCTAAACCTAAACCTAAGCCTAAAAATAAAATAAAATAAAAAATAAAAACTAAACTAAAATAATATAAATAAAAACATAAACTAAACTAAAAAATAAAATCAAACTAATTTTAAAAAAGTTTAATAAAATAAAATCTAAAAAAAAAGCTAAAATAAAAAAAACCTAAAATAAAAAAATTATAAACTAAATAAAGACCTAAACCTAAAAATAAAACCTAAACCTTAAACTTAAAAAAACCTAAACCTAAAATAAACAAAATAAAATAAACCTAAACCAAAACTAAAATAAATAAAACCTAAACCTAAACCTAAAATAAACTAAACCTAAAGGCTAAATTAAATAAAATATAATAAATGAAAAATAAACCAAAAATTAAAACCTAAAACCTAAACTAAAAAAAAAATAAAATAAAAACCTAAACCTAAACTAAAAATAAAATAAAAAACTTAAATCTAATAAATAAAATAAAAATAAAAATAAATTAAGAAATAAACATAAACCTGAACCTAGACCTAAAAAAATAAACGAAAATAAAACACCTAAACTAAAATAAAAATAAAAATAAATAAAATAAACTAAAATAAATTAAAAATAAACCAAAATAAACTAAAGAAAACCTAAAGCTTTACTTAATTTAAAATAAACCTTAACTAAATCAACCCTAAACCCAAAACCCTAAAATAAAAAAATAAAAAAATCTTAACCCTAAACCTAAACCCAAAACTAACCTAACCTAAACCCACAACTTAAACCCTACACCTAAACCTAAACCCAAACCCAAAAAACCCTAAACTAAACCTAAACAAAACTTAAACCCTAAGTAAAACCATAAACCCTAAATCTAGCCCTAAACCTAAACCTAAACTAAAATAACTAAATAAACCCTAAACTAAATAACCTTAAAACTAAACCTAAAAATAAAATAAAATAAAATGTAACTAAAAGAAATAAACCTAATATTTTAAAAATAAACCTAAATTTTAAACCCTAAACCTAAAACTAACCTAAACTCTAAACTAAACCTAAAACCCTAAAACCATAAAATAAAAAAAAAAATATAAATAAAACCCTAACACTAAACCCTAAACCTAAACCTACAACAAGAACCTACAACCCTAAACCCTTATCCTAAACCCTAAAAAACCATAAACCCTAAACTATAAACCCTAAACCCTAAACCAAACCAAGCTAACCCTAAACCTTAAACCCTAAAAGCATAAACCTTAAGAACCCTAAACCCTAAACCCTAACCCTAAAACAAAAACCTTAAACTTAAACCTAAGTAACTAAATAAATTGAAAAAATATACCTACACACCAAAACCTAATAAACCTAAACCTAAACCTAAACCATAAGAATGGTCAGAACCTTGATGATAGGAACATCACCCCAAAGTGCTGCAGATCTAGAGAGGGCGGGGAGAGCATCGACATCATAGTGGGATCTGGAGGTTATGGAGGTGGTAGTGGTAGGTGGAGGTGGGAGGAGCAATGGACGTTACAGTGGTGGTGGTGGTCGAGGGAGAGAATAGGGATATGATGGTGGATCCTACTACTCAAGAGGCTGAGGTGGTTTTGATGGGAATTGGAGGAAATTGAAGAATGACTGATATGACTTGCAGCTTATGGAACTATGTCTTTACATAGAGACGGTTCTAGTTATCAAGGGTTTTTTATTTGCTCTATGTGTGCTCATTTTTTATTTATTTCACTCTTAGAAAACTTGGTTTATTGATGAAATCAAAAATAAGAAATGTTGAATATGAATTTATTCTATCTTACAAAAAAACCAAAACCCTAAACACTAAACCTTAAAACTTGAACCCTAAACCTCAAACATAAACCATAAAAATAAAAAATAAAAAAATCCTAACCCTAAACCCTAAACCTATAACACTAAACCTACAACCCTAAACCCTAAACTCTAACCCTAAACCCTAAACCCTAAAAGAATAAACCCTAAAACCTTAAACCCCAAATCCAAAATCCTAAACCCTAAACCCTAAACCCTAAAACTAAACCCTAAACACTAAACCCTAAACCCCAAACCCTAAACCTAAACCTAAAGTAACTAAATAATTAAAAAAAACATAAACCCTAAAATTTAATAAACCTAAACCTAAACACAAACCCTAATAATGGGCAGAACCTTGACTGCAAGAATATAACCATCAACCAGTTTCAGTCTAGATCTAGCAATGAAGGCAAACACGGAGGTGGCAATTATCGCACTGGTGGTGGAAGATTTGGAGGTGCTAGTGGATATCGAGTGGTGGTTAGGTAGGGGGAGGAGCGACGGAGGTTACTGCCATGGTTGTGGTGGAAGGAGAGATCGAGGATATGATGGTGGATCCCGCTACTCGAGAGGTTGAGGTGGTCCTAATGGGAACTAAAGAAATTGAAGGCACTGCCAAGCAACCTTGTCTTTTAAAGAGAGTCAAGTTATCTAGTTTTTTGATTTGCTCTATGCATGCTCATTTTTATCTATGTCTGAGTCTTAGAAAACTTGGTGTGTTACTAGGTTGAAGAAAACAAAAAGAAGAAATATTGAATTTTAATTTAATCTCTATTAAAAAAACCCAAAAACCCTGAACACTAAACTTAAACTTAAACCCTAAACCTAAAACCGAAACCCTAATCCATAAACCCCAAACCCAAAATTGAAAAATTAAAATAAAATAAAAATATATAAAAAATCTAACCCTAAACCCTAAAATCTACAACTCTAAACCACAAACCCTAAACCCTAAACCCTAAACCATAAACACTAAACCCTAAAAACCTTAACCTAAACTAAATAAAACCTAAAATAAAATAATAAATAAAACACCTAAGCCTAAATAAAATAAATAAAATAAATAAAAAAACCTAAACTAAACCTAAACCTTAACCTAAACCTAAAAAAAAATAAAATAAAAATAAAACTAAAAAAAATAAATAAATTAAAACATAAACTAAACTAAAAAATAAAATAAACCTAAAAATAAAACCTAAATAAAATAAAACTAAATGAAAATAAAAAATAAAATAAATCTAAAATAAAATAAAATAAAACTAAATTAAAATAAACCAAAATAAATCCTAAAAAATAAATAAAAAAATAAAACCTAAACCTTAAACTAAAACAAAACCTAAACCTAACATAAACAAAATAAAATAAACCTAAATTAAAATAAATAAAACCTAAACCTAAACTAAAATAAACTAAACCTAAATGATAAACTAAATAAAATGAAATAAACCAAAAAGAAACCTAAACCTATATTGTAAAAAAAACCAAAAAAAAACTAAAATAAAAACCTAAAACTTAAACCTAAAAATACTAAATAAAATAAACCTAAACCTAAAAAATAAAAGAAACTTAAACTAAATAATAAAATAAAATAAAACTAAACATAAATAAACTTAAACCTAAACCTAAATCTAACAAATAAGCTAAAAACCTAAACTAAAATAACCCTAAACCCTGACCTAACCCTAAATCCTAAACCCAAACCCTAAAACCCTAAACCCCAAACCCAAAACCCTAAACCCTAAACTCTAAACCCTAATCCCTAAACCCTAAACCTTAAAAACCCTAAACACTAAAGCCTAAACACTAATCCCTAAACTTTAAACCTTAAAACCTAACCTTAAATCCTAAAACCAAAAACCTTAAAACCTTAAACCCTAAACCCCAAACCTAAAACCCCATAAATAAAACCAAAAAAGTGAAACCAAAATAAAATAAAATAAAAAACACAACTAAAAAAATAAACATAAACCTAAAAAATAAACTAAAATAAAACCTAAAAATAAATAAACCTAAAATAAATAAACTAAAATAAATTAAAGTAAAACCTAAATAAAATTAAAAAATAAAATAAACTAAAATATATAAATAAAGCTCATAAACTAAATAAACCAAATAAACCTAAAAAATCCTAAACTAATCCTAAATAAACCAAAACTAACCTTAAACCATAAACCTAAATCCTAAACCCTAAACTAAACCTAAACCCTAAAACCTAAACCCTAAAACTAATCCTAAACCTTAAAATCATAAACCCTAACACCCTAAACCCTAAACTTAAACACTAAACTCTACACTAAACCTAAACCATAAACCCTAAATTAAACCTAAACCCCAAAAAATCCTAAACCATAAACCTTAAACCCTAAACCCTAAACTATAAAACCTACAACCTTAAACTTTAAACCCTAAACTCCAAACCTTAAACCAAAAATCTTAACCCTAAAAACCTAAAAACCTAAACCTAAACAAAATAAAACCTGAAAATAAAATATATAAAAAAAACTAAACTTAAATAAAATAAAAACAATAACTAAAACCTATATTTGAACCTAAAACTAAACCTAAATGTAAAAATAAAATAAAATAAAAAATAAAAATTTAAACTCAAATAAAATAAATAAAAATCTAAACTAAACTAAAAAAAATAAAATAAGCCTAAAAATACAAAACCTAAATAAAATAAAAACTAAATGTAAAATAAAAATAGAATAAACCAAAAATAAAATAAAATAAAATAAAAAATAAATAAAAATTAAACCTAAAAAATTAAACATAAAATAAATAAAAAATAAAATGTAAACCCTAAACTAAAACAACCTAAACCTAAAAAAATAAAATAAACCTAAACTAAAATAAACTAAACTAAACTAAATAAAACCTAAACCTAAACCTAAAATAAATTAAACCTACACCCTAAACCTAAAGCCTAAACCATAAACTCCAAACCGAAAACCCTGAACCCTAAACCCTAAACCCTAAACTTTAAACCCTAAGCCCTAAAAACCCTAAACCCTAAACCCCAAACCCTAATCCTAAACCCTAAACCCTAAACCCTAAACCCTAAACACTAATAACCATAAAAACTAAACCTAAAAAATAAAATAAAAATAAAATGAAACTAAAAAATAAACCTAAACCTAAAAGATAAACTAAAATAAAAAATCTAATCTAAAAGAAATAAACCTAAAATAAATAAACTCAACTAAATAAAAATAAAAAATAAACCTAAATAATAATAAAAATAAACTAAGTAAACTAAATAAATCTAAACCTACAGGTTTACTTAATCTTTTTAAAAAAAAAAACCACAAACCCTAAATTTTAAACCCAAAACCCTAAAACCTAAACCCAATAACTAACCCTAAACTCTAAACTCTAAACCTAAAACCCTAAACCCTAAAAAATAAAAAATAAATAAAATAAAAAAAACACTAACCCTAAACCCTAAACCCTAAACCTACAATAGTAAACCTACAACCCTAAACCCTAAAAAACCATAAAACCTAAACTATAAACTTAAGCCATAAAGCCTAAACCCTAATCCCTAACCCTAAACCTTAAACCCAAAAAGCATATACCTTAAAACCCTAAACCCTAAACCCTAACCTTAGACCAAAAACCTTAAACTTAAAGCTAAGTAATTAAATAAATTAAAAAATATACCTACAGACTAAAACCTAATAAACCTAAACTTAAACCTAAACCATAAGAATAACCTGATAGGAACATCACCGCCAACTGCCTCCTAGATAAAATGGAGGCTAAAAAAATTAAATGGTGGATCCGAGGTGCTGGTTATGGAGGTGGTAAGAGTAGTGGTGGTTATGGAGGTGGGAGGAGCGATGGATGTTATAATAATGGTGGTGGCAGAGGGAGAGAATAGGGATATGATGGTGGATCCTACTACTCGAGAGGCTGAGGTGGTTTTGATGAGAATTAGAGGAAATTGAAGAATGATTGATATGACTTGCAGCTTATGGAACTATGCCTTTACATTAGAGACAGTTCTAGTTATCAAGGGTTTTTGATTTGCTCTATGTGTGCTCATTTTTTATTTATTTTGTCTTTTACATCTTAGAAAACTTGGTGTATTACTTGGTTGATGAAATCAGAAATAAGAAATGTTGAATCTGAATTTATTCTCTCAACCAAAAAAACCAAAACCCTAAACACTAAATCTTAAAACTTGAACCCTAAACCTCAAACATAAACCATAAAAATAAAAAATAAAAAAACCCTAACCCTAAACCCTAAACCTATAACACTAAACCTACAACCCTAAACCCTAAGCCTTAAAAGAATAAACCCTAAAACTTAAACCCCAAATCCTAAATCCTAAACCCTAAACCCTAAACCCTAAAACCAAACCCTAAACCCCAAACCATATACCTAAACCTAAAGTAACTAAATAATTAAAAAAAACCTAAACCCTAAAATTTAATAAACCTAAACCTAAACATAAACCATAATAATGGGGAGAACCTTGACGGCAAGAATATCACCATCAACTAGGTTCAGTCTAGATCTAGCAATGAAGGAAAAGGCAGAGGTGGCAGTTACCGCACTGGTTGTGGGGATCTGGAGGTGCTAGTGGATATCGAGTGGTGGTTAGGTAGGGGGAGGAGCGGCGGAGGTTACTGCCATGGTTGTGGTGGAGGGAGAGATCGAGGATATGATGGTGGATCCTGCTACTCGAGAGGTTGAGGTGGTCCTAATGTGAACTAAAGAAATTGAAGAACTCGATCCGACCTAGCAACCTTGTCTTATAAGAGGTGTCTAGTTATCTATTTTGATTTGCTCATGCATGCTCATTTTTTATCTATGTCATCGCTGAGTCTTAGAAAACTTGGTGTGTTACTTGGTTGAAGAAAAGAAAAATATTGAATATGAATTTATTCTCGTTAAAAAAACCCAAAAACCCTGAACACTAAACTTAAACCTAAACCCTAAACCTAAAACTGAAACCGTAATCCATAAACCCCAAACCCAAAATCTAAAAATTAAAATAAAATAAAAAAATATAAAAAACCTAACCCTAAACTCTAAAACCTACAACCCTAAACCCTAAACCCTAAACCATAAACACTAAACCCTAAAACCTAAAACCTTAACCTAAACTAAATAAAACCTAAAAATAAAATAAATAAAAACACCTAAGCCTAAATAAAATAAATAAAATAAAATAAAAACCTAAACTAAAACCTAAACCTTAACCTAAACCTAAAAATAAAATAAAATAAAAAATAAAACCAAACTAAAATAAAATTAATTAAAACATAAACTAAACTAAAAAAATTAAATAAACCTAAAAATAAAAACCTAAATAAAATAAAAACTAGATGGAAAATAAAAATAAAATAAGTCTAAAATAAATTAAAATAAAAACTAACTTAAAAATAAACCTGCAAAATAAAACCTAAAAATAAATAAAAAATAAAACCTAAACCTTAAACTAAAAAACAAACGTAAACCTAACATAAGCAAAATAAAATAAGCCTAAATTAATATAAGTAAAACCTAAACCTAAACCTAAAATAAACTAAACCTAAATGATAAACTAAATAAAATAAAATAAACCAAAAAATAAACCTAAACTTAAATTAAAAAAATACCAAAAAACTAAAATAAAACCAAAGTTTAGACCTAAAAATACTAAATAAAAACCTAAACCTAAACTTAAAAAAAAATTCTTAAACTAAAATAATAAAATAAAAATAAAACTAAATTAAAAAAAAACTTAAACCTGAACCTAAACCTAACAAATAAAATAAAATAAAAAAACTAAACTAAAATAACCTAAACCCCTCAACCCTACTAAACCCAAACCCTAAAACCCTAAACTCCAAACACAAAACCCTAAACCCTAAACTCTAAACCCTAATCCCTAAACCCTAAACCTTAAAAATCCTAAACCCTAAAGCATAAACACTTATCCATAAACCCTAAACCTTAAAACCGAATCCTAAATCCTAAAACCATAAACCCTAAAACCTTAAACCTAAACCCAAAACCCAAAACCCCAAACCCTAAAAACCTAAAAAGTGAATCCTAAAAAATAAAATAAAATTAAAACACAACTAAAAAATAAACATAAATCTAAAAAATAAACTAAAATAGAAAACCTAAACTATAATAAATAAACCTAAAATAAATAAACTAAACTAAATTAAAATAAAAAATAAACCTAAATAAAATTAAAAAAAATAAACTAAAATATATAAATAAAAGCTCAATAAACTAAATAAACCAAATGAACCTAAAAAAAACTCTAAACCCTGAATCCTAAATCCTAAACCCAAAAACAAACCTTAAACCATAAACCTACAACCCTAAACCTAAACCCTAAAAAACCCTAAACCCTAAATCCTAGACCCTAATCCTAAACCTTAAAAGCATAAACCCTAAACCCTAAACCCTAAATCTTAAATCCTACACCCTAAACCCTATACCATAAAACCCTAAATCCTAAACCCTAAACCCTAAAACCCTAAACCATAAACCATAAAACCTACAACCCTAAACTTTAAACCCTAAACCCCAAACCTTAAACTATAAATTCTTAACCTTAAAAACCTAAAAACTTAAACCTAAACTAAATAAAACCAAAAATAAAATTTATAAAATAACTTAAGCTTAAGTAAAATAAAAACATAAACTAAAACCTATATATGAACCTAAACCTAAACCTAAATGTAAAAATAAAATAAAATATTACATAAAAAATTAAACTAAAATAAAATAAATAAAAATCTAAGCTAAACTAAAAAAAAATAAAATAATCCTAAAAATAAAAAACCTAAATAAAATAAAAACTAAACATAAAATAAAAATAGAATAAACCAAAAATAAAATAAAATAAAAAATTAGATAAAAACTTTAACCTAAAAAATTAAACATAAAAATAAATAAAAATAAAATGTAAACTCTAAACTAAAAAACAACCTAAACCTAAAATAAATAAAATAAAATAAACATAAACCTAAACTAAAATAAACTAAACTAAACTAGATAAAACCTAAACTTAAACCTAAAATAAATTAAACCTACACCCTAAACTAAATGAAATGAAATAAAATAAAAATAAACCTAAACCTAAACTTAAAATAAAAAAATAATACCTAAACATAAAAAATAAAATAAAACTAAAACTAAACTAAAAAATAAACATAAACCTAAATGTAAACCTAAAAAATAAACTAAAATAAAAAACCTAAACAAAAAAAATAAACCTAAAATAAATAAACTAAACTAAATAAAAATTAAAAGTAAACCTAAATAAAAACAAAAAAAAAAACTTAAATATATAAAAATTAACTAAATAAACAAAATAAGCCTAAACCTACTAGTTTATATAATTTTAAGAAAAAAAACCCTAAACTCTTAAACCCTAAACCCTAAACCCTAAATCCTAAACCCTAAACCCTAAACCCTAAACCCTAAAATTAACCCTAAAATTTAAATCCAAAACCCTAAACCCAAAACCTGCAACTTCAAACCCTAAACCCTAAATACTAAACCCTAAAAAACCCTAAACACTAAACCCTAAACCCCAAATCACAAACTAACCCTAAACTGTAAACACTAAACCCTAAACCCTAACCCTAACCATAAATGCTAAACCCTAAAGTCTAAACTCCATAAACCCTAAAACCCTTAACCCTAAATTAACCCTAAACCCTAAAACCTAAAAACCTTAAACCCTAAAGCCTAAAGCCTAATCCCTAAACTAACCCTGAACCCTAAACCTTAAACCCTCAAAACCCTAATCCCTAAACCCTAAAGCCTAAACCCTAAACCCTAAAACATAACCCGAAACCATAAACTTTAAAACCCTAAACCTTAAAACCCTAAACTTTAAACCATAACCCTAAACCCTAAACCCTAAAAGCATAAACCCCAAAACCGTAAACTTTAAACATTAAACCCTAAACCCTAAACCTTAAACCCTAAACTTTAAATCCTAAACCTAAAAGCCAAACCCTAAACCTAAACCTAAAGTAACTTAATAAATTAAATAATAAACCTAAACTATAAAATCTAATAAACCTAAACCCTAAGAATGGGTAGAACCTTGGCAGCAAGAACATCACCGTCAACCATGCTCAGTCTAGATCTAGTGATTCAGGTGAAGGCGGATGCTATGGTTATTATAGTGGTGGTGGGGAATCTAGAGGTGCTGGTGGATATGGAGGTGGTGGTCAAAGTAGTGGTGGTTATGGAGGTCGGAGGAGCGATGGAGGTTACAACTGTGGTAGTGGCAGAGGGAGAGATCAGGGAGATGATGGTGAATCATGCTACTAGAGAGGTGGTTCGATGGGAACTGAGAAATCAAGAACTCGACCGATCTTATGCAACTATGTCTTTATAGTAAAGATAGTTCTAGCTATCTAGGGTTTTTGATTTTCTCTATGCATACTCATTTTTTATCTATGTCATCGCTTGTGTCTTAGAAAACTTGGTGTATTAATTGGTTGATGAAATTGAAAAGAAGAAATGTTAAATCTAAATTTCTTCTATGTTAAAAAAAAAAATGCAAAAACTCTAAACCCTAAACCAAAACCTGAACCATAGACCTAAAACCTAAACCCTAAACCCTAAACCCTCCACCCTAAAAACCCTAAACCCTAAACCCTAAATCCTAAATCCTAAAACCATAAACTCTAAACCCTAAACCCTAAACTCAAAACATGAAAATGCTAAACCCTAAACCCTAAACCCTAAACACTAAACCCAAAACCCAAATCCCAAAACCATAAGCCCTAAAAACCTAAAAACATAAGCCTAAACTAAATAAAACCTAATAATAAATTAAATAATTACACCTAAAACTAAAAAAATATAATAAATAATATAAAATAAAATTTTAAACTAGAACCTAAACCTAAACCTAAAAATAAAATAAAATAAAAATAAAAATAAACTAAAATAAAATAAATAAAAAGCTAAACTAAACTATAAAATAAAATAAACCTAATAATAAAAAATTTAAAAAATAAAGACTAAATGTAAAAAAGGTAAAATAAACCTAAAATAAAATAAAATAAAAACTAAATAAAAACCTAAACCTAAAAAATAAACTTAAAAATAAAACCTAAAAATAAATAAAAAATAAAACCTAAACCCCAAACTAAAAAAAACTTAAACCTAAAATAAAATTAAAATAAACAAAACAAAATAATCCTAAACCAAAACTACGATAACCTAAATTAAAATTAATAAAACTTAAACCTAAACCTAAAATAAACTAAACCAAAACCTAAACCTAAACTAAATAAAATAAAATAAAATAAATTAAACAAAAACTTAGACCTAAAAAAAAACCTAAAAACAAACCTAAAATAAAAACCTAAAACCTAAGCCTAAAAAAATAAAAACCTAAACCTAAACATTAAAATATAAATATAAGACCTAGACCTAAAAGAAAATACAAAACCTAAACTTAAAAAATAAAATAAAAATAAAACTTAACTAAAAAATAAGCGAAAACCTAAACCTAAACCTAAAAACTAAACTAAAATAAAAAACCTAAACTAAAAGAAATAAACCTCAAATAAATAAACTAAACTAAATAACAATAAAAATAAACCTAAATAAAAAAAATATAAATAAAAATAAATTAAGTATAAACTAAATAAACCTAAACCTATTGGTTTACTTAATTTAAAAAAAACCCTAAACCATAAAACCTAAACCCTAAACCCTAAATCCTAAACCCTAAACCTTAAACCCTAAACCCTAAACCATAAATCCTAAACCCTAAACCTTAAACCCTATTCCATAAATCCTAAACCTACAATCTTAAACCCTAAACCTCAAAAAACCCTAAACTCTAAACCCTAAAAACCCTAAACCATAAACTGACCTTAAACCCTAAACCCTAAAGACCAAAAACCTAAACCTAAAAATTAAAATACAAATAAAACTCAACAAAAAAAATAAAACTACACCTAGACCTAAACCTAAAAAATAAACTAAAATAAAAACCTAAACTTAAATAAATAAACTAAACTAAATAAAAAAAACAACCTAAATAATAATAAATAGGGAAATTAACTAAAATAAATAAAAAATAAACTAAGTAAACTAAATAAACCTAAACTTACATGTTTACTTAATTTTTTTTTTGTAAAAGAATACTCTAAACCCAAAAACTAACCATAAACCTTAAACCTACAACCCTAAACCCTAAACCCTAAACCCTAAACCTTAAAAACATAAACCATAAAACCCTAAACCCTAAACCCTAAACCCTACACCATATACCCTAAACCCTAAAACCTATACCCTAAACCCTAAACCCTAACCCTAAACCCTAGACCCTAAACCCCAAATGCTAAACATAAACATAAACCTAATGTACCTTAATTAAAAAATAAACCTAAACTCTAAACCTAATAAACTAAAACTTAAAACTAAATCCTTAGAATGAGCAAGACCTTGTTGGCAGGAGCCTGACCATCAACCAGGCTCAGCCTACATCTGGTAGTGGAGGCGAAGGCGGTGGATATCGCAGTGGTGGTCAAGGATCTGGAGGTGCTAGTGGAAATGGAGGTGGTGGTTGGAGCAGTGGTGGTTATTGAGGCAGGAGGAGCGACAGAGCTTACAGCTTTGGTGGTGGTGGAGGGAGAGATTGGGGATGTGATGGTGGATCCCACTACTCGAGAGGCCGAGGAGGTTCTGATGGGAACTCAAGAAATTGAGGAATGACCAATCTGATCTGCTGCTTATGAAACTGTGTCTTTATAATAGAGGCAGTTATAGTTATCCAGGGTATATGATTTGCTCTATGCATGCTCATTTTTGATCTATGTCATAGCTTGTGTCTTAGAATAGTTGGTTTGTTACTTGGTTAATGAAATCAAAAAGAAGAAATGTTGAATATGAATTTTCTCTTTGTTAAAAAAAACAAAAAACCCTAAACACTAAATTATAATCTGAACCCTAGACCTAAAATTGAAACCCTAAACCATAACCCTAAAAGTCCTAAACCATAAACCCTAAAACCCTAAACCCTAAACCCTAAAAACATAAACCCTAAAACCCAAAACCCTAAAACCTACACCATATACCCTAAAGCCTAAACCTTAAACCTTAAACTCTAAACCCTAACCCTAAACCCTAGACCCTAAACCCCAAACCCTAAACCTAAACATAAATCTAATGTAATTAATTTAAAAAATAAATCTAAACCCTAAACCTAAAACTAAAACTTAAAACTAAATCCTTAGAATGGGCAAAACCTTATAGGTAGGAACATGACAATCAACCAGGCTCAGCCTAGATCTGGCGGCGGAGGCAAAGGCAAAGGCTGTGGTTATCGCAATGGTGGTCAAGGATCTAGAGGTGCTAGTGGAAATGGAGGTGGTGGTTGGAGCACTGGTGGTTATTGAGGCAGGAGGAGTGACAGAGCTTACAGGTTTGGTGGGGGTGAAGCGAGAGATCAGGGATGTGATGGTGGATACAGCTACTCGAGAGGCCGGGGTGGTTCTGATGGGAACCAGAGAAATTAAGGAATGACCAATCTGATCTGCTATTTATGAAACTATGTCTTTACAGTAGAGGCAGTTCTAGTTATCTAGGGTATATGATTTGCTCCATGTGTGCTCATTTTTGATCTATGTCATCGCTTGTGTCTTAGAATAGTTGGTTTGTTACTTGGTTGATGAAATCAAAAAGAAGAAATGTTGAATATGAATTTTCTCCCTTTTAAAAAAATAAAAAAATCCTAAACACTAAATTATAACCTGAACCCTAGACCTAAAATTGAAACCCTATACCCTAAACCATAACCCTAAAAATCCCAAACCCTAAACCCTAAACCCTAAACCCTACACCATTTACCCTAAACCCTAAACCTTAAACCCTAAACCCTAAACTGTAAACCCTAACCCTAAACCCTAGACCCTAAACCCCAAACCCTAAACATAAACCTAAATATAATGTAACTAATTTTAAAAATAAATTTAAACCCTAAACCTAATAAACTAAAACTTAAAACTAAATCCTTAGAATGGGCAGAACCTTATTAGTGGGAACATGACAATCAACCAGGCTTAGCCCAGATCTGGTGGTGGAGGCGAAGGCGAACGCGATGGTTATCGCAGTGGTGGTCAAGGATCTGGAGGTGCTAGTGGAAATGGAGGTGGTGTTTGGAGCAGTGGTGGTTATTGAGGCAGGAGGAGCAACAGAGCTTACAGCTTTGGTGGTGATAGAATGAGAGATCGGGGATGTGATGGTGGATACAGCTACTCAAGAGGCCGAGGTGTTTCTGATGGGAACTGGAGAAACTGAGGAATGACCAATCGATCGCTTTTAAACTGTCTTACAAGAGGCATTCTAGTTATCTAGGGTTTATGATTTGCTCTATGCTCATTTTGATCTATGTCATCGCTTGTGTCTTAGAATAGTTGGTTTGTTACTTGGTTGATCAAATTAAAAAGAATAAATGTTGAATCTAAATTTTCTCTATGTTAAAAAAAAATAAAAACCTAAACACTAAACTATAACCTGAACCCTAGACCTAAAATTGAAACCCTAAACCCTAAACCCTAAAACCCTAAATCCTAAACCCTAAACCCTAAACCCTAAACCCTAAACACTAAATGCTAAACCCCAAACCCTAATCCCTAATCCCTGAACCCTCAACTAACCCTAAGCCCTAAACACTAAACCCCAAACCCTATAAGTTAAAAACCTAAACCTAAACTGAATCAAATATAAAAATAAAATAAATAAAAAAACTTAAACCAAAATAAAATAAAAAATTAAATTAAATAAAAACCTAAACTAAAACTTAATTTTAAACCTAAACCTCAAAAGAAAATAAAATAAAAATCAAATTAAAGTTAAAATAAAATAAATAAAACCTAAACTAAACTAAAAAAAATAAAAAACCTAAATAAAATAAAATCTAAACCTAAAATAAAAATAAAATAAACCTTAAATAAAATAAAATAAAAACTAAATAAAAATTTAAAGCTAAAAAAATAAACCCAAAGATAAAACCTAAACCCTAAACTAAAAAAAAACTTAAACTTAAAATAAAAATAAAATAAACCTAAACCTAAACTTAAATAAAATAAAATAAACTAAAAAAATGTAAGCCTAAACTAAAAAAAAAAACCTAACAATAAACCTAAATTAAAAACATAAAACCTAAACCTAAAAAAATAAAATAAAAACCTAAAGCTAAACCTAAAAATAAAAAATAAAACCTAAACCTAAAAAATAAAATAAAAACAAAACAAAATTTAAAAAATAAACCTAAGCCTAAACCTAAAATAAACTAAAATAAAAAACCTAAACTAAAATAAGTAAACTAACTAAATAATAATAGAAATAAAAAATAAAGTAAACTAAAATAAATAAATAGTAAACCTAAATAAACTAAATAAACCTAAAAATTAAAAAAAATTAAAACCCTAACCCTAAACCTACAACACTAAACCCTAAACCCTAAACCTTAAAACACTAAACCCTAAACCCTAAACCCTAAACCCTAAAACCTAAACCATAAACTCTAAACCCTAAACCCTAAACCCTAAACCCAAAACTTATAACCCTAAACCCTAAATCCTAAACCCTAAAACCTAAACCTAAACTAAATAAAACTTAAATTTTAAATAAATAAATAAACCTAAAACTAAATGAAATAAAAAAATAAAATAAAATAAAATCCTAAACTAAAACCTCAACCTAAACCTAAACATAAACCTAAATGTAAAAATATAATAAAATAAAAAATAAAAGCTAAACTAAAATAAAATAAATAAAAACTTAAACTAAACTAAAAAATAAAATAAACCTAAAAATAATAAACCTAAAAAAATAGAAACTAAACATAAAATAAAAATAAAATAAACCTAAAATAAAATAAATTAAATACTAAATAAAACTCTAAACTTAAAAATAAACCTAAAAATAAATAAAAAATAAAACATAAACTGTAAACTAAGAAAAAACCTAAACCTAAAATAAGTAAAATTAAATAAACCTTAATCTAAACTAAAATAAAATAAACTAAAATAAATAAAACCTATCTCTAAACCTAAAATAAACTAAACCTAAACCCTAAACTAAATAAAATAAAATAAATTAAAAATAAACCTAAACCTAAACTGAAAATAAAACCTAAAAATAAACCTAAAAGAAACACATAAAACCTAAACCAAAAAATAAAATAAAACCCTAAAAAAAATAAAACTAAACTAAAAAATAAACATAAACATAAACCTAAACCCAAAAAATAAACTTAAATAAAAAGCCTAAATTAAACTAAATAAAAACAAATAATAAACCTAAATAAAAAAATAAAATAATCTAAAATAAATGAAAAATAAACTAAATAAATTAAATAAACCTAAACCTACCAGTTTACTTGATTGAGAAAAAAAAACCCCCCATAAACCCTCAACCCTAAACCCTAAATCCTAAGCCCTAAACCCCAAGCCCTAAACCCTAAAACTAACCCTAAACCCTAAATACTAAACCCTACACCCTAAACCTATAACCCTAAATCTAAAAATAATAAATAACCTAAACCTAAAAACTAAGATAAAAATAAAACTAAACTAAAACCTAACCCTAAACCTAAACTTAAACCTAGAAAATAAACTAAAATAAAAAATTTAAACCTAAAATAAAAAACTAAACTAAATAATAATAAAAATAAAAAATAAGATAAACTAAAATAAATAAAAAATAAACTAAATAAACTTAAACTTACTAGTTTACTATATTTAAAAAAATTAAAAAAATTAAAAAAATTAAAAAAATTAAGAAAACCCTAACCCTAAACCTTGAACCATAAGCCTACAACCCTAAACCCTAAACCATAAAACTAAAAACCCTAAACCCTAAAATCTTAAAACCTAAACCCTAAACCCTGCACCCTAAAACCTATAACCTTAAGCCCTAAACCCTAAACCCCAAACCTGAAACCCTAAATCCTAAACCCTAAAAGTCTAAAAAACTAAAACTAAACTAAATAAACCTAAAAATAAACTAAATAACTAATCCTAAACCTAAATAAAATAATAAATATAATATAATAAAAACCTAAACTAAAACCAAGACCTAAACCTAAATGTAAACGTAAAAAGAAAATAAAATAAAAAATAAAAAATAAACTAAAATAAAATAAATAAAAACCTAAACTAAATAAAAAAAATAAAATAAACCTATAAATGAAACAAAATAAAAACTAAATAAAAACCTAAACCTAAAAAATAAACCTAAAGAGAAATACAAAATAAAACCTAAACCTTAAACTAAAAAAAACCTAAACCTAAACTAAAATAAACTAACCTAAAATAAATGAAACATAAACCTAAACATAAAATGAACTAAACTTAAACCTTAAACTAAGTAAAATAAAATAAACTAAAAATAAACCTATACTTAAACTAAAAAATAAAACCTAAAAGAAAAACTAAAAACCTAAACCTAAAAAAATAAAATAAAAACCTAAACCTAAATCTAAAAAATAAAAAATAAAACTTAAACATAAAAAATAAAATAAAAATAAATCTAAACTAAAAAATAAACTAATATAACAAACTTAAACTAAAATAAGTAAACCTAAAATAAATAAACTAAACTAAATAAAAAAACTAAAATAAACTAAAATAAATAAATAAAATAAACTTAAACCTACTAGTTTACTTAAGTTAAAAAGAAACACTCAATCCTAAACCCTAAACCCTAAACCCTAAATCCTAAACCCTAAATTATAAACCCCAAAACTAACCCTAAACCCTAAATCCTAAACCCTAAGCCCTAAACCTACAACCCTAAAACTTACAACCCTAAACCCTAAACATTAAACCCTAAAACCCAAACCTAAACCTAAACCTAAAAACTTAAATCTTAACCCTAAATCCTAAAGCTAATCTAAACTAAACCCTAATCAAACCTTAAACTCTAAACCCTAAACCCTATAAACTATAAACCTAAACCCTAAACCTAAACACTTAAACTAACCACTAAACCTAACTAACCCTAACCCCAACTAAACCCAAAACCCTAAAAACCCTAAACCCTAAACCCTAAATCTAACCCTAAACCCTAAACTCTAAATCCTTAAACCCTAAAACTCTAAACCCTAAACCCTAACCCCAAACCCTAAACCCTGAAAGCATAAATCATAAAACCCTAAACCCTAAACCCTAAACCCTAAACCCTAACCGTAAACACCAAACCCTAAACCTAAACCTAAAGTAACTTAATAAATTAAAAAATAAACCTAAACCATAATACCTAATAAACTTAAACTCTAAGAATAGGTAGAACCTTGACGGCAGGAACATCACCGTTAACCAGGCTTAGTCTAGATTTGGTGGTGGAGGCGAAGGCAGAGGCATTGGTTATCGTAGTGGTGGTGGGGGATCTAGAAGTCATGGTTGATATGGAGCGGTGGTGGTTATGGAGGCCAGAGGAGTGACGGAGGTTACAGCTACGGTGGTGGATCACGCAGCCTGATGATGGGAACATGGAGAACCCAAGAATGATGGATCCGAATATTACTATGGAACTATGTCTTTATAATAGAGATGATTCTAGTTATCTTTTTAATTTGCTCTATGCTTTATTTTTATCTATGTCATCACTTGTGTCTTAGAAAACTTGGTGTGTTACTTGTTGATGAAATTGAAAAGAAGAAATGTTGAATCTAAATTTGTTCTTTGTTTAAAAAAAATCCTAAACCCTAAACTAAAACCTGAACATTGGACCTAAAACATAAACCCTAAACCTTAAACCCTAAAATACAATACCCTAAACCATAAACTCTACACCCTAAAACCTACCACCCTAAACCCTAAACCCTAAACCCCAAACCCTAAACCCTAAATCTTAAACCCTAAAACCTAATCCTAAACTAAATAAAACCTAATAATAAAATAAATAAATAAACCTAAACCAAAAAAATAAATAAATAAAATAAAAACATAAATGAAAGCTTAAACATAAACATAAAAGAGAAATAAGATAATAAATAAAATTAACTAAAATAAAATAAATAAATTCTAAACTAAAACCAAAAAATAAAATAAAACTAAGAATGAAAAACCTAAATAAAATAAAATTAAATGTAAAATAAAAATAAAATAAACCTAACATAAAATAAAAACTAAAGAAAAACCAAAACTTAAAAATAAAACTTAAAAATAAATAAAAAATAAAACTTAAACTCTAAAGTTAAAAAAAAACTAAACTTAAAATAAAATAAACCTAAACCTGAACTCAAATAAACTAAACTAAATTACAACCTAAACCAAAACTTAAAATAAACTAAACCAAAACCTAAACCTAAACCTAAACTAAATAAAATAAAATAAACTAAAAATAAACCTAAACCTAAACTAAAAAAGAAAACCTAAAAATAAACCTAAAATAAAAACTTAAAACCTAAACCCAAAAAAATAAAATAGAAAACTAAACCTAAACTTAAAAATAAAAATAAAACCTAAACATGAAAAATAAAATAAAAATTAAACTAAACTAAAAAATAAGCATAAACCTAAACCTAAACCTAAAAAATAAATAAAAATAAAAAACCTAAACTAAAATAAATAAATTAAACTAAATAAAATTAAAATAAACTTAAATAAAAATAAAATAAAATAAAATAATAAATAAATAATAAACTAAATTAATTAAATAAGCCTAAACCTACCGGTTTACTTAATTTTAAAAAAACCCATAAACCATTAACCATAAACTCGAAACCCTAAAATAAACCTTAAACCTACAACCCTAAACTAATAGCCCTAAACCCTAAACCCTAAATTAACCTTAAACACTAAACCCTAAACCCTAAATCCTAACCCTAACCCTAAACCCTGAACTCTAAACCATAAACTCTAAACCTAAACCCTAAATTTAAACCTAAACTCTATCCTAAAACCCTAAACCTAAAACCCTAAACTAAAACCCTAAAACCTTAAACTAAACCCTAAACTATACTCCTAAACTTAAAACTAAACCCTAAAGACTAAACTAAACCTAAACCTAAACCTAACCTAAACCCTAAACCTAAACCCTAAACCCTAAACCCAAAACCCTTAACCCTAAACTTAAACCCTAAACCCTAAACTATAAACTAAACTATAAAACAAAACCTAAATAAACTTAAAACCTAATAAAATAAATAAATAAACTTAAACATAAATAAAATAAAATAAAATCAAAACCTTAAACCTAAAATAAAATAATAAAATAAAATAAAATAAATTAAAATAAATTAAATAAAGACCTAAACTAAAATAAAAAATAAAATAAAAAGTATAAAAAACTAATTAAAAATAAAACTAAACATAAAATAATATTAAAATAAACCTAAATTAAAATAAAATAAAACTAAATAAAACCTAAACCTAAACAAACCAAATAAAACTAAAAAAAATAAATAAAAAATAAAACCTAAATCCTAAACTAAAAAAAAATTTAAACCTAAAATAAAAATAAAATAAACCTAAACCTACACTAAAATAAACTAAACTAAAACAAATAAAACCTAAACTTAAACTTAAAATAAGGTAAACCTAAAACTAAACATAAACTATATAAAATATAATAAACTAAAAATAAACCTAAACCTTAACTAAAAAATAAATCCTAAAATAAATTTAAAAGAAAAACCTAAAACCTAAACCGATGAAAAAGAAAATAAAAACCTAAACCTGAAAATAAAAATAAAATCTAAACCTAATAAATATAATAAATATAAAACTCAACTAAAAAATAAACCAAAACCTAAAATATAAGCTAAAATAAAAAAACTTAAACTAAAATAAATAAAATAAATATACTAAACTAAAAAAAATAAAAAATAAACTAAATAAACTAAATAAATCTAAACTTACCGGTGTACTTAATTTAAAAAAATAAATAAACCCTAAACCTACAATCCTATATGTGCTCAATTTTTATCTATGCCACCGCTTATGTCTTAGAAAATTATGGGTTCTACTTGGTTGATGAAATTGAAAAGAATAAATGTTGAATGTAAATTTGTTCTCTGTTAAAAAAAACCTTAAACCCTAAACCCTAAACAAAACCATAAACCCTAAACCTAAAACCTAAAGCTTAAACCCAAAAAACTAAACCCTAAACTAACCTTAAAAACTAAAATGCTAAAAACCTAAACCAAAACTAAATAAAACCTAGAAAAATAAAAAAAATAAAAAACATAAACCAAAATATAATAAAACCTAAACTAAAACCAAAACCTAAACCTAAAAAGAAAATAAAATAAAAATTAAAAATTAAACTAAAATAAAATAAATAAAAACCTAAACTAAATTAAAAAAAACCTAAATAAAATAAAAATAAACCTAAAATAAAAAATATATAAATTAAATATAAATTAAATAAAAACATAAACCTAAAAAATAAAATTGAAAAATAAATAAAAATAAAACCTAAACCTTAAACTAAAAAAAAACTAAACCTAAAATAAAACTAAAATAAACAAAATAAAATAAACCTAAACTTAAACTAAATAAACTAAAATAAAATAAATAAAACCTAAACCTAAACCTAAAATAACCTAAACCTAAATCTAAACCTAAACTAAATAAAATAAGATAAACTAAAAATAAACCTAAACCTAAACTAAAAAAATAAAACCTAAAAAAAACCTAAAATAAAACCTAAAACCTAAACTTAAAGAAATAAGATAAAAGCCTAAACCTAAACCTAAAAATAAGAAATAAAACCTAAGCCTAACATAAAAATAAAAAATAGAACTCAACTAAAAATAAACCTAAACCTAAAAAATAAAATAAAATAAATAAACTTAAAATAAATAAACTAAACTAAATATAAATATAAAATAAAATAAAGTCAAGTAAATTATAAATAAGCTAAATAAACCAAACCTTTGAGTTTACATAATTTAAAATAAAAAAAAAAATAAAAAAATAAACCCTAACCCTAAAACTAACCCTAAACCCTGAACCCTAAACCCTAAACACTAAACCCTAAACTTACAACCCTAAACTTACAACCCTAAACCCTAAAACCTAAACCTTAAAACCCTAAACCCTAAAACTGTAAACCCTAAACACTAAACCCTAAACTCTAACCTTAAAACCTAGAACTCTAAACCCTAAACCCCAAACCCTAAACCCTAAACCATAAATCCTAAACTAACACTAAACTTTAAACCCTAAACCCTAAATTAACCCTAAACCCTAAGAATGGCCAGAACCTTGATGACAGGAACATCACTATTTACTAGGCTCAATCTTGATCTAGCGGGGGAGGAGAAGGTGAAGGTGATAGTTATCATAGTTATGGTGGGGGATCTGGAGGTGGTGGTCAGAGCAATGGTGGTTATGGAGGCAGGTGGAGAGATGGAGGTTACGGCTGTGATGGTGGTAGAGGGAGAAATCAGGGATATGATGGTGGATCATGCTACCGAGAGTGGTGGTTCGATTGAAACTAGAAATCAAGAACAACCATTCCACCCATTGCTTATGGAATTGTGTCTTATAGTAGAGAGAAAGTTCTACTTATCTAAGGTTTGATTTGCTTTATGGGTGCTCATTTTTATCTATATCGTCGCTTGTCATAGAATACTTAGGATGCTACTTGGTTGATAAAATTGAAAAGAAAAAATGTTGAATATGAAATTGTTCTCTATTAAAAAACCTTAAATTCTAAACCCTAAACCCTAAACTAAAACTTAAACCCTAAACCTAAAACCTAAACCCCAAACCCTAAACCCTACACCTAAAATCATAAACCCTAAACACTAAACATTAAACCTTAAACTATAAACCCAAAACCCAAAACCCTAAACCCTAAACCCTAAAACCCTAAACCCTAAACCCTAAAACCATAAATGCTAAACCCTAAGACCTACAACCCTAAACCATAAACCCTAAACCCCAAACCTCAACCCAAAACACTAAACTAAACCCTAAACAAACCTTAAACCCTAAACCCTAAACTAACCCTAAACACTAAACCCTAAACCTTGAATAAAGATACCATTAGGAGTAGATCTAAAGAGTGACCTAATCCTAACATAGTTATGGTAGCTAAAGAAATGTCTTCAAAAGACTTTCCTTTGACTATTAGAGATTTGAATACCCTAAACCCTAACCCTAAATCATATTATAATACCAAATATTATAGTATAATTTAGCATCATATATTTGAGCATGTAGTGATGTGTTTTTGTATGTTAAAAGATGTTTTGAAATGTTTTAATATATTATGGTATTATGCCCTATAGTCTATATTAATATAAATCATAAATATATTGATTTAATAAATTAGATGATGAAATTTTTTAAATTTGAAGTGGGAATTAGGTTGTAGTACCAAAGGTGTGCTACTCCATTTGTAGTATAAAAAGTAAGATTTTATGTTCAAAATATATATTATATGTTGTAGCATCATATATCATAATATATTATTCTACAAATTTTAAATTCTTTTAGTATTTTACAATCATGCAGTCAAGCCTACACTAGCATTGTTTATAAAAATGTTGATTTAGACTTTAAAATGGTTGAATTTGGCCAAATTCATAATAGGTAGAGCTTGGCTTCATAATATATTGTTTCAATTTAAAATATGTAACGAATGACTAAAATATATAATTTTTTATTGTTTAGACTAATTTTATGATTTTTTTATCTTAAGCAATCCCTTGTGATGTGATATGCAATATAATATAATATGTTATAGTGTAATATAATATAGATCCATAACATAGTGTAGCATCATGCATTATAACATACTATTATGTATTATTACTTATTTGTTAGCATATTTTAGTTTCTTATAGTATGATGTAGTAGAGTTTGTACTGGTATAATTCATAAAAATATTGATTTATAGGCTGACATGATGGGATTTGGCCAAATTTAATGTAAGCTTTAGGTAACATCATTGGGGGTGTGCTATGGTGTGTCATTTAATCAAAAGAATGGAATTTTGCATCCAAAATAAATGTTCATTTTTCAACCAAATTTTATAAATTTTTTGCTTAAAGTGATTCATTTAAGGTGTAATGTAAGATAATATATTATATGAAAGCATATTAAAATATAATGTACATAACAATATAACTTAACATATATATGAATGTGGTGGTGTGTTACTAAATGTTATTGTACATTTTAGTATTTTTACTTTTGTTATAATACATTGGGTCAAAACTCACAAAATGTGTTAATTTGAAGTTGAGATGGAAGAATTTGGCCAAATTCATGGCACACCAAAAATCAACCCAAATTATTCTATTTTGTACCATTTCTAAAAAAATAACAATTTTACATCCAAAATGAACATTATTCATATTTTGAGAAAATTTCATTATTTGTTTTTTTCAAGTGATTCTAATGAGGTGTAATGTTAGAAAATATATTATATCACATAAAATTATACTATAACATCATATATTATAATGTAATATAGTGTGTTAATTCACACTATAATATGTTTAACATGCTATTGTATAGTTAGTTTGAGCTTGCACCATCACAAATCATAAAATGTTGATTATAATGTTGAGATGATGTAATTTGAATGAATACATTAGCTTTTGGTTGAAGTATTAAAGGTGTGCATAAAGAAGAAATAAGATTTGGTGAGAATTCCATGTTAAGGACATGGAGGGAGATCCACTAGGGATCACACATGCATTGGACATGACATGTGAGGGATCTAAGGCTTAGAAGAAAAATTTGTTGGGGATAACATTTTAATTTGATTTGATTATATGACTTATGGAAAGAAGATCAGTTGGGGAAAAGAATCTATAATCTACCAGAGATTAAAATTGAGTCAACTTTAATTTATTTATTTTAATTGATGTGGAGGCATATCTAATAGAGATATGGGCTCGAGTCCGTTGGGGATTAGGTATATGAACCTTCCACTAGGGAAGCAGGTTTGGGCTATCTGTTGGGGATTGGGATTTGAGTTTGATTTCATAGAATTTTTTGGGGATGTATCCACTGGGAATAAGAGTTTGGTTGGATTTCTTTGATTTAGACTCTATTAGGGGAGTTGGTTTAAAATTTGGCTCATGAGAGGTTGGTTTTGAATTTGATTTATTTGCTTGACTTATTTAGATATGATTTAGGCTCTACTCGGGAGAAGGGTGTGATTTAACTTTACTAGGAAAATAAGATTGGATTTAATTTAATTTGAATTAATGTATGGACCCTGTTAGTGTGTGATGGACCCACTAAGAAGGAGCTATATCAACTTTGAACTACCTCAAGTTTACAAATCTAAATGCATGGTCTACCATCTATGTGGTAGAGAACCTAAGGGGTTGCCTTTCAGTGTGCAACAACTGTGCTAGGAAGAAGGCGTAACAGACTTACATCTTCCAAAGCAAGGAACAACCATTGGGGTGACCTATTGGATGCACAAAATAGCGAACCTGACATAGGGTGACTATTGAGTGAATGTCACTGGGGACTTATGTCAACTCAAAGTAGTCTAGAAGAATTTTATCTTAATTTCATGTGATTTTATATGGTTTGTTTAGTTTAGTTTGATTTTGAATTGAGGGCATATCCGCTGGGGATGTGAGCTCAAAAAAATTTAAAAGATTTAATTTATGGACCATGTCAGTGTGTGATGGACCCTGAAAGAGCTATATGACTTATCCTATCTCAAATTTACAAATCCAAATGGATAGTCTACTAGGCATAGAGCTAGCCAACCTAAGGGGTTTCCTTTCAGTGTGCAATGACTATGCTAGAAAGAAAGTGTAGCAAACCTACATCTTCTAAAGGAGGGAAAAATAATCGAGGTTACCTATTGATAGCACAACAAATCGAATCTGACTTAGGGGAGACTATAGAGTGAATTCTGTTGAGCACTTATATCAACTTAAGAGTAGGCAGGTGATTCCTATAAGGAGATTTGCTGACACTATCCTAAACATAAAATGTCTTCTTGAGAAAAAGTACCACTAGTGGTGTCCTCCTAATCCATAAGTGAATATATATTTTATTTATATGTTTGCGTGGACCCTGTTGGTGTACAAGGGACCACATTGAGAAAGAGCTATGTCGACCTTGACCTATCTCAGATTTTTGGACCATGGGAGAATCTACACATCCCAAGGACATATTCTCCAACCACATATGTGGTTACTATGAAAGGGGAACTATCCAATCTGATAGTAACCCAGGTAGTGTCTAAATGGGAGCGTAAAGGATGTGATCTAAAATAATGCCTAGAGGGGTGGTGCTGCTAGGGGTGTTATCTTTAGCCCTAAAAAAGAAAGGTTACTAGTGTACAACAACTTAAAGCATAGCGATTTACATCTTCCATGAGTGGTGTATCCTAAGGTGCGAGAACCAACCTAAGGTGTATCAGTCAACATTAGTGGTGTATCTATCAACATAGTGAGAACCAACCTAACTGCGTGCGTTGATGTCTTCGATCAATCGGAAAGAAAGCATGTATGCTTTCATGAATACTATCGAACTAGTATGCGACTAATAAGCATGGAGCCCTAAGGAAGGACTGGACACAAACTTGAAGCAGTCATGAGGGAAGAATTCGCTAGAGGACTTATCCTAAACCTCAAATATATTTGACCCAGTCGATGCACGAAGGCTAATCCAAGAAGAAAGCATAGCAGCCTCACATCTTTTTAAACAAAGACAACATGAGGTAGCTTACCAACCATGTAGTAAGGCCTACCAAACTAACAAGCCGCTTGTCAGTGTGCAATGGACAAATAAAGAAGGAAAACATAGGAGACTTACATCCTCCAAAGCAAGAAAGCCACTAGGGTGACACACTAGTAGGGTAACGCACTGACCTAGGCGACTCTTGAGTGAGTGAGTGGTGGGGCATTATCTCAACTCAGAATAGCTTGACACAAAAGATATGTATTTATTTTATATGTTTGTCTGTAGTTTGTGTTTGTGTTGTGTTGATGAAGGATAGGATGCCGCTTTGGTTCCTTACACCTACCCTAAACACATCGTGGTGGATTCACAAACAATAATACTTTCAATATGGAAGAGATTGAATTCAAAATTGTATTTTCATTGATGATAATTTTTTTCAAACATGATTTATAATATTTCTTTAAGTAGAGCACAATGGTTGGAAGCATTGGGAGCTCTCCCGCATGATTAATAAGTTGATAAGATCTTCCTTGGTAGGCCTTCTCTATTGCAAAAGGGCCTTCTCAAGTGGGTTCAAACTTGCCTCCCATCTTACGATGGGCAACAATTAGTCTCCTTAAAACTAAAATAAGTTCTCTTACTTGAAAAGCTCTAGAATGGACCAACTTATTGTGAGCTTGAATCATTTTAGCTTTGTACAACTCAAGGTTTTAGCATGCCCGCAGGCTTCTCTTCTCCAAACCTTCCAAATCTTCTAACCATAACTTGACGTTCGGCTTTATTATGATCTTGCTACCCATAGCTACGCTTAGTGATGAGAGTTAGACTTCTAATGTTAGGATAGCTTTGGACCCATACACTAAGGAGAAAGGAGTAGGCTGAGTTGGAGTTCTATATGTGGTGTGGTAGGCCGGCACAACTAACTATGCCTTATAACACTATTGTCAAGTGTCTTTCTTAGTATTTGGATGAGAGTTTTATTGAAGGCTTCTAAGCTTTTCCCTCAGTAGTTGATGGAAGAATATCTCCAATCTATGTCTCTGGAAAAGTTGTTGATCTGCTCTTGAATACAGTACCATTATCAGATATAATTCATCGAGGTACTCCAAACCTATATATGATATGATTCCTAACAAATTGGAGCACATGCTAAGTTGTGACCTCTCTAAGTGGAATCGCTTTCATCCATTTGGAAAAGTAGTCAGTAGCAACTAAGATGAACCGATGACCCTTAAAAGTAGGAGGATCAATCAGACCCACTATGTCGGTACCCCAACACTCGAATAGCCCTGAGACCAATGTAGGATGTAGAATGTTGGATGATTAGTGTAGGACCACATTGTTTATTTGACATTGGTGGCATTGCATAGCCGTATCCATGCAATATTTGATCATTTATGACCAGTAGTATCCTAGTCTCTTAATCTTGGCTTTCATTTTTGAACTAGATTGGTTGGCTCCACATAATCCTTAGTGTACCTCGGTCATGATCTTATAGGTTTTGTGCTGGTCTAAACAACGTAACCACATATGATCGAAAGACTGCCGATACAAGACACTATCAACAAGAGCATAGGAAAGTGCTCTCTACTTCATCTGATGGGCTTGAGACTTCTCTTGAGCTAGTTTGCCTTTATTTAGGTAATCCATGAATGATTGCCTCAAATCTAACTCCTCATCCTTCTTGGCAATGGAAACCTCCCCATCAAGAGAGTATTTTTTGATGAGTTCAATATCAATAAGGGATAACACTTGTCTATTTTGGACTTTTATTAACATGGACTCATCTTCTGGACATGCCAACTCCTTGGCATGTGCTACAGCATTCTCTCTTTAAGGTATCTTATAACAAGAAACCTCTTCGATTTGGGCCAACAACTCTATGGTGTACTTATTGTAGTGATGGAGCTTAGGCTTTATAACCTTGTAGGACCCAGCAATTTAGTTGATAACTAGCTAAGAATCCCCAAGGATGTTGATGTTCTGGATGCTTAAAGTAGCAGATAACTCTAGACCAGCAATCAGAGCCTTATATTCAGCTTCATTGTTGGTGCAAGGATTGGACAGATGATATGAGAATCTCATCACATCGCGGTCTAGAGTTAAGAGAACTATTCCTACCCTTGCCATTCCCGAAATAGTAGATTGTGGTTCTTCTTCTCTTTGAGAAGAAGCTACATCATCAAAGTACATCTCAAAGTGGTGAATGCTAGTATCCCCAAAGTTCATGAATTATTCATCGGGTAGATCATCACTAAGCCAAGAGTCGGTAGGAAGTGGGTTTATTGCTAAGAAATTTGCTAGCAGTTTTCATTTCACCGCAAAGAGGGGTATAAAGGTAATGTCAAAATATGAGAGAATCATCGACCATCAAGCCAACTGTCCAGACATCATCGACAGTGTCATGAGATACTATAATGGATTGATCCTAGAGATCAAGTTCACCTTATGAGAAAGCATGTAGTGTTGTAGCTTTTGGAATGTGAAGATTAAACCTAGAAAATGCTTCTCAATGGGTGGATATTTAGCCTCAGTAGGGTATAGAAGATGGCTGAGGTAGTAGAGTGTTTTTTCTTTCCCTTCATTGGCTTGGGCCAACAAAGCACCAAGGAAGTTATCTAACGTAGTAGTGTAAAGTATGAGCGGCTTGCCTGCGATAAGGGCTGCTAGAATCGGTGACATCATCAAGTAATGCTTGATGTCTTCAAAGGCATGCTCACACTTATCATCTAACTTGAACTTGCAATCCTTTTAACAAGTGCTGAGAATAGCTGACATCTTTCTGATAAATTAGATAGAAAGCATCATAGATATTCTAACCATCCTTGTAATGATCTGAGTTGAGTTTAACTTTTAAGGGATGACATTTCTAATATCACCTTGATCTTGTCTGAAATGATTTTGATTTCTTGGTGTCGGATAATAAACTAAAGGAATTTTTCTGAAGCTACTCTGAATGCACACTTTAGGGGTTCATTTTGAGGTTAAATGGCCTTAACTATTCAAAAACTACTCTCAAGTAAAAGAGATGGTCTTACTTTTCTCTACTTTTGACCACGAGATCATCAACATAGCACTCGACTTGATGATGTGTGAGTTCATCGAAGATTCGAGTCATTGCCCACTGGTATGTAGCATCGACATTTTTAAGGCTGAAAGGCATGACCTTATAGCAATAGATTTCAATCGAGGTTCTAAAAGCAGTGTTTCTTCCATCTTCAGGGCCCATCTTTATTTAGTTATATCTAGATTAGCCATCCATGAAAGAGAAGATTGCATGAGATGAGGCAATGTCCACCATCAGCGCCAGGATTGGAAGTGGAAATTCATCTTTTGGACATGCCTTATTTAAATCCATAAAATTGACACATATGTAAATTTGGCCATTCTTTTTTCTTAATGATCTTTGGCTAACAAGGGTATTTTTCTTCCGGATGAAGGATTGATCAATTTCTTGACTTCATAAATGACCATTGTTCTATGTCTAATGCAGGAGCTTGATAAAACCTAAAAATAAAATAAATGAAAAACATAAACTAAAATAAAACAAAATAAAAACATAAACTAAACCTAAACCTAAACTTAAACCTAAACCTAAAGAGAAAATTAAATAAAAAACTAAACTAAAATAACATAAATAAAAAACTAAACTAAACTAATAAAATAAAAAATTAAACTTAAAATAAAAATAAAATAAACTTAAAATAAAATAAAATTCAAACTATATAAAACCTAAACCTAAAAAATAATTCTAAATATAAAACCTAAAAATAAATAAGAAATAAAACCTAAACCCTAAACTAAAAAAATGTAATCCTAAAATAAAAATGAAATAAACCTAAACCTAAACTAAAATAAACTAAACTAAAATAAATAAAACCTAAACCTAAACCTAAACCTAAAATAAAATAAACCTAAACTAAATAAAATAAAATAAACTAAAAATAAAACTAAACGAAAGCTAAAAAATAAAACATAAAAAGAAACCTAAAATAAAAAACTAAAACCTAAAACCTAAACCTAAAAAAATATAATAAAAACCTAAACCTAAACTTAAAAATAAAAAATATAACTTAAAAATAAATAATAAAATAAATAAATAAATTAAAAACCTAAACCTAAACCTAAAATCTAAAATAAAACCTAAACTAAAATATAAATAAAATAAATAAATTAAATAAATAAATATACTAAATAATTAAATTATAAAAATAATAAATAAAATAATAGTAAAGTAAATAACACTACCTTAAACTCTAAAGCTCTAAACCCAAACTAATCTTCCCTACTAATCCTCTTTTCCCTAACTCTAAACTCTCTCCACTCTAAACCCTACTAACCCTAAACTCACTTTTAATGCTCTCCCCTAAATCATAACCCTCACTCTAAATCCTAAACTAAAACCCTCAAAACACTAAATCTAAACCCCACTAAACCCTAAACACTAAAGCTAAAGCACTTGCCTAAACCCTAAACCACCTAAATCCTAAACCCTAAACCATGAACCCTAACCCTATACCCCAAACCCTAAACCTAAACTTAAAGTAACTAAATAAATTCAAAAATTTAACCCTAAGCCCTAAAACCTAATAAACCTAAAACCTAATAAACATAAACCCTAAGAATGGGCAGAACCTTGATGGCAAGAATATCACTGTCAACTAGGCTCAGTCTGTATCTAGCGATGGAGGTGAAGGCAGATGTGCAGTTATCATAGTGGTGGTGGGGGATCTGAAGGTGTTGCTGGATATGGAGGCAGTGGTATTAGAATTGGTGGTGATGGAGGCGGGAGGAGTGAGGTTACAACCATGGTGGTGTTGAAGGGAGAGATCAAAAATATGATGGTGGATCCTGCTACTCTAGAGGCGGTGGTGGTTTTGATGGGAACTAGAGAAATTGAAGAACTGTGGATCTGATATGCTGCTTATCAAATTGTGTCTTTACTATAGAGATGGTTCTATTTATCTAGGTTTTTGATTTACTCTATGCATGCTCATTTTTTATTTATCTCATCGCTTGTGTCTTAGAAAACTTGGTGGGTTACCTGGTTGATGAAATCAAAAGGAAAAAATGTTGAATCTAAATTTATTCTCTGTTAAAACAAAACCCTACACCTAAACTAAAACTTGAACCCTAGACCTAAAACCTAAATCTTAAACCCCAAACCCTAAAAAGCATAAACCCTAAACCCTAAACCTAAACCTAAAACCCTAAATCTTAAACCCTAAACCCACAAAATTAAACCCTAAACCCAAAATCTAAACCCTAAAACCCTAAACCCAAACCCTAAACCCTCACTAAAAATAATAAACTCAAACCTTAAACCCTAAAAGATTTATATCTCATAATGATATCTTTATTCAAGGTTTAAGGTTTAGGTCGTTTAGGTTTCTGTTTGTTTCATGGTTTAGGTTTATGGTTTTAGGATTTAGGTTTAGAGTTTTAGGTTTTAGGGTTTAGGATTTAAATATAAATATATATATATATATATATATATTTAATAATTAAGAAATTAAAACTTAAAAAAATTAAAAAATATATATTTACATTTAAGGTTTAGGTTTAATTTAAATATATATTGTTTAGGGTTTCAGGTTTGGATTTAGGGTTTAAGTTTTAGTTTAGGGCTTAGGGTTTAGGGTTTAGATTTAAGGTTTAAGGTTTTTTTTAATAGAAAAAAATTTAGATTCAACATTTGATTTTTTTTTTGATTTCATCAACTAAGTAGCACCCCAAGTTTTCTAAGAGACAAGCGACAACATTGATAAAAAATGAGCACCCATAGAACAAATCAAAAACCATAGATAAGTAGAAATGAATCTATCATAAAGACACAGTTCCATAAGCAATAGATTGGATTGACTTTTCTTCAATTTCTCTAGTTCCCATCAGAACCACCCCCACCTCTGGAGTTTTAGGATCTGCAATCATATCCCTGATCTCTCCCTCTGCTACCACCATGGTTGTAACCTATATCGCTCCACCAGCCTCCATAACCACCACCTCCATATCTACCAGTACCTCCAGATCCCCCACCACCACTACAAAAATTGTTGCCTCTGCCTTCACTTCCACTGCCAAATTTTGACTACGCCTAGTTGACGGTGATGTTCCTGCCATCAAGGCTCTGCCCATTCTTAGGATTTAGGGCTTAGGGTTATTTTAGGGTTTAAGGTTTGGGGTTTAATGTTTAGGGTTGTAGGTTTTAGGGTTTAGGGTTTAGCATTTAGGGTTTTAGGGTTTAATGTTTAGGATTTAGGGTTTAGGGTTTAGTGTTTAGGGTTTAGGATTTTAGGGTTTAGGATTGTAGGTTTAGGGTTAGTTTTAGGATTTAGAATTGAAGTTTTTTTTAAAATTAAGTAAACTGATAAGTTTGGGTTTATTTGGTTTATTTTTTATTTATTTGAGTTTATTTTATCTTTTTTTATTTAGTTTAGTTTATTTATTTTAGGTTTATTTATTTGAGTTTAGGTTTTTTTTTTATTTATTTTTTTAAGTTTAGGTTAGTTTTTTTGGTTAAGTTCTATTTTTTTATTTTAGGTTTTTTCATTTTTATTTTAGGTTTAGGTTTGGATTTTATTTTATTTTTTTAGGTTTAGGTTTTAAGTTTTATTTTATGTTATTTTAGGTTTTATTTTTTGGTTTAGGTTTAGTTTATTTTACTTAGTTTAGGTTTATTTTATTTTGTTTATTTTATTGGGTTTAGGGTTTTAGGTTTGTTTTTTTATTTTTAGTTTTATTTTTTAGGTTTAGGTTTTTATTTAGTTTCTATTCTATTTTATTTTAGGTTTATTTTATTTTTAGTTTTTATTTTATTAGGTTTTTTATTTTTTAGTTTAGTTTAAGTTATTATTTATTTTATTTTAGTTTATTTTTATTTTTTAGTTTATTTAATTTTTAGGTTTATGTTTAGGTTTTAGTTTAGTTTTTCATTTTATTTTATTTTAATATTTTATTTAGGTTTAGGTTTTTTTATTTATTGTATTTTTATGTTTTATTTAGTTTAGATTTAGGTTTTTACATTTTACGGTTTAGGATTTAGGGTTTAGGATTTAGGGTTTAGGGTTTAAGGTTTATGGTTTTAGTGTTTAGGGTTTTCAGGTTTAGGGTTTAGGGTTTAAGGTTTACGGTTTAGGGTTTAAGGTATATGGTTTAGTGTTTAGCCTTTGGGTTTAGGGTTTTTGAGGGTTTAGGGTTTAGGGTTTAGGGTTTACGGATTAGGGTTAATTTAAGGTTTAGGGTAAAGGCTTTTGGGTTTAGGGTTTAGCGTTAGTTTAGAGTTTAGGGTCAAGGGTTTAAGGTTTTTAGTGTTTAGTGTTTAGGGTTTTGGGTTAGTTTAGAGTTTAGGGTTTAGTGTTTATTTAGGGTTTAGGGTTTAGGGTATTTTATGGTTTAGGATTTAGGGTTTCTTTTTTATATTAAGTAGAACAATAAGTTTAGATTTATTTATTTTATTTAGTTTATTTTATATTTATATTAGTTTATTTATTTATTTAGGTTTATTTATTATTTTTATTTAGTTTAGTTTATTTATTTTAGTTTAAATTTTTTATTTTGGTTTATTTTTTAAGTTTAGGTTTAGGTTTAGGTTTATTTTTTAGTTTAGTTTTATTTTTATTTTATTTCTTTGGTTGAGGTTTTATTCTTTATTTTTAGGTTTAGGTTTAGTTTTTAATTTATTTTTTTAGGTTCAGGTTTTATATTTTCATTTTAAGTTTATTTTAGGTTTTATTTTTTAGTTTAGGTTTAGGTTTATTTTTAGTTTATTTTATTTTATTTAGTTTAGGTTTAGGTTTAGGTTTAGTTTATTTTAGATTTAGGTTTAGGTTTAGGTTTTATTTATTTTTGTTTAGTTTATTATAATTTAGGTATAGGCTTATTTTATTTTTATTTTAGGTTTAGGTTTTTCTTAATTGAGGGTCTAGGTATTATTTTTTATTTATTTTAGGTTTATTTTACAAGTTTAGGATTTTATTTGCTTTTTATTTTATTTTATTTTTGGTTTATTTTATTTATATTTTAGATTTAGTTTTTTTTAATTAGGTTTTTTATTTTTTATTTAGTTTAGTTTTTTATTTATTTTATTTTTTTATTTTTAATTTTTATAATTATTTCTTTTTAAGTATAGGTTTAGGTTTTAGTTTATTTTGTATTATATTTTTTTAAGTTTTTTTATTTATTTTATTTTTTGTTTTATTTAGTTTAGGTTTATGTTTTTAGCATTTTAGGGTTTAGGGTTTAGGGTTTTAGGGTTTAAGATTTAGGGTTTTGGGTTTTGAGTTTAGGGTTTAGGGTTTAGGGATTTTAGGCTTTAAGGTTAAGGGTTTAAGGTTTAGGTTTTAGGTTTAGGGTTCAAGTTTTCGTTTAGGGTTTAGGGTTTTCGGTATTATTTTTAATAGAGAACAAATTTAGATTCAACATTTTTTCTTTTTGATTTCATCAAGCAAGTAACACACCAAGTTTTCTATGACAAAAACATAGATAAAAGATGAGCATGCAAAGAACAAATCAAAACCCTAGAGAACTAGAAATATCTCTACCGAAAAGACAGTTCCATAAGAAGCGGATCGTATCGGTTGTTCTTCAGTTTCTCCAGTTCTAATCAGAACCACCTAGGCCTCTCGAGTAGTAGGATCCACCATCATATACCTGATCCCTCCCTCTGCCACCACGGAGGGTGTCGCTCCTCCCACCTTCATAACCATGACAACTCCGAACACCACCTCTATTTCCACTACCACCTCAAGATTTCTCACCACCGCTGTGATAATTGTTGCTCCACCTTTGCCTCCATCGCCAGATCTAGTCTGACCCTGGTTTACAGAGATGTTCCTACCATCAAGGTTCTGCCCATTCTTAGGGTTTAGGTTTATCTTTAGGTTTATTAGGTTTTATGGTTTAGGTTTATTTTTTAGTTTATTTAGTTACTTTAGGTTTAGGTTTAGGGCTTGGGGTTTAGGGTTTAGGGTTAGGGTTTATGGTTTTTGGGTTTATGCTTTGAGGATTAAGGGTTTAAGGTTAGGGTTTATGGTTTAGGATTATAGGTTAAAGGTTTAGGATTTAGGGTTTATGGTTTTTTTAATTAAGTAAACTGATAGGTTTAGGTTTATTTAGTTTATTTTTTATTTTGGTTTTTTTATTTTTTATTTTTATTAGGTTTTCATTTTTATTTCGTTTAATTTATTAATTTTAGCTTATGTTTTTTATTTTAGTTTTATTTTACGTTTAGCTTTAGGTTTAGGTTTATATTTTTAGTTGAGTGTTATTTTTATTTTATTTTTTATGTTTAGGTTTTATTTTTTTATTTTTAGGTTTAGGTTTTTATTTTATTTTTTTAGGTATAAGTTTTAGGTTTTTATTTTGCGATTATTTTTAGCTTTTATTTTTTAGTTTAGGTTTGGCTTTATTTTTAGTTTATTTTATTTTATTTAGTTTATGTTTAGGTTTAGGTTCAGTTTGTTTTAGGTTTAGGATAAGGTTTTATTTAATTATTTTAGTTTAGTTTATTTTAGTTTAGTTGTAGGTTTATTTTATTTTTATTTTTGGTTTTGCTTTTCTTTTTTTAGTTTAGGGTTAGGTTTTTATTTTTTATTTTTTATTTATTTTTAGGTTTAGGTTTTTATTTTCTTTTTATTTAATTATTTTAGGTTTATTTTATTTTTATTTTACATTTAGTTTTTATTTTATTTAGGTTTTTTATTCCTAGGTTTATTTTATTTTTTAGTTTAGTTTAGGTTTTTATTTATTTTATTTTTGTTTATATTTATTAGTTTCTTTTATTTTATTTTTACCTTTAAGTTTAGGTTTTAATTTAGGTTTTTTATTTTGTTATATTTTTTAATTTATTTAGGTTTAGGTTTTTTATTTATTATATTTTTAGGTCTTATTTAGATTAGGTTTAGGTTTTTAGGTTTTTAATATTTAGGGTTTAGGGTTTAGGGTTTAGGGTTTTAGGGTTTAGGGTTTAGGATTAAGATTTAAGGTTTAGGGTTTAAGGTTTAGGATTTATGGTTTAGGGTTTAGGGTTTAGGACTTTTTTTAAATGAAGTAAACTGGTAGGTTTAAGTTTATTTATTTTATTTAGTTTATTTTATTTTTTATTTTATTTAGGATTATTTTTTATTTTTATTTAATTTAGTCCATTTATTTTATGTTTATTTATTTTATTTTAGGTTTTTTATTTTAGTTTATTTTTTAGGTTGAGGTTTAGGTTTATGTTGATTTTTTATTTTAGTTTTATTTTTATTTTGCTTTTTAGGTTTAGGTTTTTTTTTGGTTTAGTTTTAGGTTTTTATTTTATTTTTTTTTAGGTTTAGGTTTAGGTTTTTATTTTAGGTTTATTTTTAGGTTTTATTTTTTTTAATTTAGGTTTAGGTTTATTATTAGTTTACTTTATTTTATTTAGTTTAGAGTTTTGGTTTAGGTTTTATTTATTTTATTTTAGTTTATTTTAGTTTATGTTTAGGTTCATTTTTGTTTTTTTATTTTAGGTTTAGTGTTTTTTTTAGTTTAGGGTTTAGGTTTTATGTTTTATTTATTTTAAAGTTTATTTTTTAGGTTTAGGTATTTATTTAGTTTTTAATTTATTTATTTTTATTTTAGGTTTAGTTTTTATTTTAATTAGGTTTTTTATTTTTTAGTTTGTTTTAAGTTTTGGTTTATTTTATTTTATTTTAGTTTTTATTTTTTATTTTATTATATTTTTATGTTTAGGTTTAGGATTAAATTTTATTTTAGGGTTTTATTTTTATTTCGGATTAGGTTTTTTTATTTATTTTATTTTTAGGTTTTATTTCATTTAGGCTTAATTTTTTTTGAATTTTAGGTTTTTAGCGTTTAGGATTTAGTGTTAAGGGTTTGGGGTTTAGGGTTTAGGATTTAAGGTTGTAGGTTTTAGCATTTAGGTTTTAGGCTTTAGGGCTTTAGGTTTTAGGGTTTAGGGTTTACAATTTATGGTTTAGGGTTAGTTTAGGATTTTGGGTTTAGGGTTTTTTAGGGTTTAGGGTGTAGATTTATTGGTTTAGAGTTCAGGGTTTAGGGTTTTTTCTTTAAAATAAGTAAACCGATATGTTTGGCTTTGTTTAGTTTATTTTTTTATTTATTTTAGTTTATTTTAATTTTTACTTCTATTTAGGTCTAGTTTTTATTTTTATTTAGTTTAGTTTGTTTATTGTAGGTTTACTTATTTTAGTTTATTTTTTAGGTTTAGGTTTTGGTTCATGTTTATTTGATAGTTTAGTTTTATTTTTATTTTATTTTTTATGTTTAAGGTAATTTTTTATTTTTAGGTTTAGGTTTAGGTTTTATTTTTTATTTTTTTAGTTTAAGGCATTAGGTATTTATTTTAGGTTCAATTTGATGTTTTATTTTTTCCTTTAGACTTAGTTTTTTTTAGTTTATTATATTTTATTTAGTTTAGGGTTTAGGTTTAGTTTATTTTAGGTTTAAGTTTAGGTATTATATATTTTAGTTTAGTTTATTTTCATTTAAGTTTAGGTTTATTTTATTTTCTTTATTTTAAGTTTTAGTTGTTTTTTTTTAGTTTATGGTTTAGGTTTTATTTTTTTTATTTATTTTTTAGGTTCTATTCTTAGGTTTAGGTTTTATTTTATTTTATTTTAGGTTAATTTTTTTTTATTTTACATTTAATTTTTATTTATCTAGATTTTTATTTCGGTTTATTTTATCTATTTAGTTTAGATTAGGTTTTTATTTATTTTAGTTTATTTGAGTTCCATTTTTATTTTATTTTATTTTTACATTTAAGTTTAAGTTTAGGTTTACGTTTTATTTTAAGTTTTTATTTTATTTTATTTTTTAAATTTATTTAGGTTAAGATATTTTTATTTATTTTAATTTTAAGTTTTATTTAGTTTAGGCTTATGTTTTTATGTTTTTTGGGTTTAGGGTGGTGTTTAGGGTGGGGTTGATTAGGTTGAGGGATTTAGGTTTAGCTTAGGTGGAGATTTAGGGTTTAGGGTTTTAAGGTTTAGGGTTTAAGGTTGTAGGTTTAGGGTTCATGATTTAGGGTTTAGCATTAGTTTTAGGGTTTAGGGTTAGGGTTTTTATTTTTATTTAATTTTATTTTTCAATTTTTTTAAAATTAAGTAAACTAGTAAGTTTAGGTTTATTTAGTTCATTTTTTATTTATTTTAGTCTATTTTATTTTTTATTTTTATTTTTATTTTATTTAGTTTATTTATTTTAAGTTTATTTATTTTAGTTTAGATTTTTTATTTTAGATAATTTTTTAGGTTTAGGTTTAGGTTTTGGTTTATTTTCAGTTTAGTATTTTATTATTTTATTTTTATGGTTTAGGTTTTATGTTTAAGTTTTATGTTAGGTTTATTTTTTGGTTTTGTTTTTTAGTTTAGGTTTAGATTTATTTTTAGTTTATTTTATTTTATTTAGGGTTTAGGTTTAGGTTTAGTTTATATTAGGTTTGGGTTTACATTTTATTTATTTTAGTTTAGTTTAGGTTTAGGTTTATTTTATTTTTATTTTAAGTTTAAGTTTTTTTTTAATTATTAGGTTTTATTTTTAGGTTTATTTTTTAGGTTTAGGTTTTTATTTAGTTTTTATTTTATTTTATTTTTATTATAAGTATAGTTTTTATTTTACTTATGTTTTTTATTTTTTTAATTTAGTTTAGGTTTAACTTTAAGTTTTAGTTTAGGTTTCTATTTTTTATTTTATTTTTTTATTTTGGTTTAGGTTTATTTATTTATTTAATTTTTAAGTTTAATTTAGTTTAGCTTTTAGCTTTTTTAGGGTTTAGTTTAAAATTAGTTGGTTTAGTTTAGAGGGTTTAGGGTTTGGTTGGGTAGGGTAGGGTTTAGGGTTTAGGGCTTAGGCTTTAGGGTTTTAGGGTTAATGGTTTAGGGTTTACAATTTTTGGGTTTACAGTTTAGTGCTTTTGGGCTTAGTGTTTAGGGTTTAGGGTTTAGGTTTTAGGTCTAGGGTTTAGGTTTAAGTTTAGGATTTATGGTTTTTGGTTTAATTTTTTTTAACAGAGAACCAATTCAGATTCAACATTTCTTCTTTTTGATTTCATCAACCAAGTAACACTCCAAGTTTTCTAAAAGATAAGTGACGACATAGATCAAAAATATAAAGATAGAGTTCCATAAGCAGCAGATCAGATTGGTGCTTCTTTAATTTCTTCAGTTCCCATTAGAACCACCCAGCCTCTCGAGTAGCGGGATCCGCCATCATATCCCCAATCTCTCCCTCTGCCACCACCATGGCTATAACCTCTGTCATTCCTCCCGCCTCCATAACCACGACTACTCTGACAACCACCTCCATATCTAAGAGCACCTGCAGATCCCCCACCACCAATGCGATAACTGCCACCTTCAACTTTGCCTCCACCGCTAGATCTAGGTTCTGCCCATTCTTAGAGTTTAGGTTTAGGTTTAGGTTTATTAGGTTTTAGGGTATTTAGTTACTTTAGGTTTAGGTTTAGGGTTTGGGGTTCAGGGTTTAAGGTTTAGGGTTAGGGTTTAGGGTTTAAGGTTTAGGCTTTAGGCTTTTAGAGTTTTAAAGTTTATGCTTTTGGGGTCTATCATTTAGAATTATGATTTAGGGTTTAGGGTTTAAGGTTTAGGGTTTAGGGCTTAAGGTTTAAGTTTTTTAGGGTTTAGGGTTTAGGGTTGTGTTTAGGGTTTATGGTTAGTTTTATGGTTTAGGATTTATGGGTTAGGGTTTAGGGTTTAGGATTTAGGGTTTAGGGTTTTTTTTTTAAAAATTAAGTAAGTCGGTAGGTTTAGGTTTATTTAATTTATTTTTTAGTTATTTTAGTTTATTTTTTATTTAGGTTAATTTTTAATTTTAATTTAGTTTAGTTTATTTATTTTAAGTTTATTTATTTTAGTTTAAGTTCTTTATTTTAGTTTACTTTTTAGGTTTAGATTTTGGTTTAGGTTTATTTTTGTTTTTATTTTTTATTTTTATTTAGTTTTGTTTTAGGTTTAGGTTTAGTTTATTTTAAATTTAGGTTTAGGTTTTATTTTTTTTTAGTTTAGTTTATTTTATTTTACGTTTAGGTTTATTTTATTTTGTTTATTTTATTTTTATTTTAGGTTTAGGTTTTTTTTTTAGTATAGGGTTTAGTTTTTATTTTTTATTTATTTTTAGGTTTTATTTTTTTGTTTTATTTTTTAGGTTTAGGTTTTTATTTAGTTTACATTTTATTTTATTTTAAGTTATTTTATTTTTATTTTACATTTAGTTATTATTTTGTTAAGGTTTTTTATTTTTATGTTTATTTTATTTTTTTTAGTTTAGTTTACATTTTTCTTTATTTTATTTTAGTTTATGTTTCTTTTTAATTTTATTTTATTTTTATGTTTAGGTTTAGGTTTTAGTTTAGATTTTAATTTTATTTAGGTTTAGGCTTTTTGATTTATTTTATTTTTATATTTTATTTAGTTTAGGTTTAGGTTTCTATGTTTTTAAAGTTCTGGATTTAGGGTTAAGGTTTAGGGTTTAGGGTTTAAGTTTTAATATTTAGGCTTTAGGGTTTAAAGTTTTCAGGGTTTAGGGTTTATGGTTTAGGTTTTAGGTCTAGGGTTCAAGTTTTAGCTCAGGGTTTAGGGTTTATGATTTTTTTAAGAGACAACAAATTCAAATTCAACATTTCTTCTTTTCGATTTCATTAGCTAAGTAACGCACCAAATTTTCTAAGACATAATGAGATCAAAATGAGCACGACAAACCAAATCAAAAAACCTAAAACCGTCTCAGAAAGACGGTTCCATAAGTAGTAAATCAGATCAACCGTTCTTCAGTTTCTCTAGTTCCCATCAGAACCATCCCGAGCTCTCAAGTATTGGGATCCACCATTATATCCCCGATCTCGCCATCCACCACTACCATGGCTGTAACCTCGGTCACTCTTCCTGCCTCAATAACCATCACTACTCTGACCACCATCTCCAATCCACCAGCACCTCTAGATCCCCCACCACCATTATGATAATCGCCACTGGCCAGCCTCCACCGATCTAGATCGAGCCGGTTGAGATGTTCCTTCAATCAAGGTTTTGTCCATTCTCAAAGTTAATGATTAAGTTTAGGTTTATTAAGTTTTAGCATTTAGGTTTATTTTTTAATTTATTTAGTTACTTTAGGTTTAGGTTCAGGGTTTGGGGTTTAAGGTTTAAGGTTTAGGGTGTAGGGTTTACGGTTTAGGATTTAAGGTTTTAGGGTTTATGCTTCTAAGGTTTAGGGCTTAGGATTAGGGTTTAGGGTTTTAGGTTTAGGGTTTAGGGTTTAGGGTTTAGGGTTTTAGGGAATAGGGTTTAAGATTTAGGGTTTTTTTAAATTTATTTTTATTTTTTTTAAATTAAGTAAGTTGGTAGGTTTAGGTTTATTTAGTTTATTTATTATTTATTTTTATTTATTTTTTTATTTATTTTTTATTTAAGTTTACTTTTATTTTTATTTAGTTTAGTTTATTTACTTATGATAAATTTTCAAGAGATGTTCTTTGGAGAGTTCTAGAATAGAAAGGAGTTAATATTGGTTATATTCAAGTCATTAAGGATATGTATACTAGATTTGCTTGTGTCCAAACACAAGGAAGATTGACAAAATATTTTCCTATTTCAGTTGGATTACATCAAGGATCAACTTTAAGCCCTTATCTTTTTACTTTGGTTATGGATGTTCTAACTAGGCATTTACAAGAAGATGTACCTTGGTGTATGCTTTTTGCTCATAACATTCTTCTTGTTGATAAGACTAGAGAGGGAGTCCAACAAAAACTTGAATTATGGAGGGCAACTCTATAGTCTAAAGGTTTTCATTTAAGTAGATCCAAACCTAAATATATGGAGTGAAATTTTAGTTGTAGAAGTTATAATGGTAGTGTTGTGACATTAAGTAAACAAGTCATTAATAAGAGTAAGTGTTTCAGACATTTAGGTTCTATAGTTCAAAATGATGGTGAAATAGATGGAGATGTTATCAGTAGAATTCAAGTTGGATGGTTGAAGTGGAGGAATGAATCTGGCCTATTATGTGATAGAAAAGTTCCACTTAAACTTAAGAAAAAATTTTATAAGATAGTGGTAAGACCTGCAATGACTTATGGTGCAGAATGTTGGCCAATAAAAGAGAAGCATAAGACTAAGTTAAGTGTTATAGAGATGAGGATGCTTAGGTGGATGAGTGGCTTTACTCTTAGAGATAGAATGCAAAATGAGTATATTCGGGAAAAAGTTAGAGTAGCTCTAGTGGTAGATAAGATTAGGGAGAGTTACCTTAGATGGTTTGGCCACATAAAGTATAGGCCGTCCGATGACCCGATTAGGAGAGTAGATACATTAGATTTGCCTTATGTTAAGAAAGGTAGAGGTAGACCTAAAAAAACTTGGTTAAGATGTATAAAAAATGATCTTAGTATACTTGATTTAAATGAGAATTTGACACATAATAGGACACAATGGAGACAAAGGATTCATGTAGCAAACCCCACCTAGTGGGATTAAGGCTTGTTGTTGTTGTTATTGTTGTTGTTTGTTTATTTATTTTAGGTTAATTTATTTTAGTTTATTTTTTAGGTTTAGGTTTATTTTTAGTTTAGTTTTATTTTTTATTTTATATTTTAGGTTTAGGTTTTATTTTATATTTTTAGGTTTAGCTTTTGGTTTTTATTTTATTTTTTGGATTTAAAATTTAAATTTTTAGGTTTATTTTTAGGATTATTTTTTATTTTGGTTTAGGTTTATTTTTAGTTTATTTTATTATATTTAGTTTAGATTTAAGTTTAGGTTTAGTTTCTTTAGGTTTAGGATTATGTTTAATTTATTTTAGTTTAGTTTATTTTTGTTTTGGTGTGGGTTTATTTTATTTTTTATTATTTGGTTTAGTTCTTTTTAGTTTAGAATTTAAGTTTTATTTTTAGGTTTAGGTTTTTATTTAGTTTTTATTTTAGGTTTATTTTAGGTTTATTTTATTTTTATTTTACATTAGTTTTATTTTAGGTTTATTTTAGGTATTAATTATTTTATTTAGGTCTTATTTAGTTAAGGTCAATTTGTGTATATGTGGGCCTAGGGTTTAGGGTTAGGTCAAGTAGGTTTAGTTTAGGATCTTGCCCAGTGCCTGGGCTTAGGTTTTTTTTAGCTCAGGTCACTTTGGATTTAGGGTTAGCTTTAGGTCAACGTTCAGCCTGAGCCAGAACTCAGGGTGTAAGGGTTGGGTTTTGTACAGGATCAGGATTAGGTTTGTGGGTTTATGGCCCAGGTCAGGGTTTAGGTTTAGCGCTCAGGGCTCAGGTCACTGGGGTTTAGGTCAGTGGAGTTTTCAAACATTTAGCTCACTGCAGTTGTGGAGAATAGTTTAGGTAGAATTTAGGCATGGTATGGTAGATTTTAAACATTCAAACCCGATAGGTTTAGTCTTTTAGTCATTTAGTTCATTATTTTAGTTTATTTTATTTTTATTTTAATGTTTATTTAGTTTTGGTTATTTATTTTAGGTTTATTTATTTTTAGATTTTCTTAGTTTATTTTTAGGTTTAGGTTTAGGTTTATGTTTATTTTTTAGTTTAGATTTTCATTTTATTTAAGTTTAAGTTTTATTTTTATTTTAAGTTTAGTTTAGGTTTTATTTTATTTTAGGTTTAGCTCTAGGTTTTATTTTAGGTTTATTTTAGGTCTTATTTTTTTAGTTTAGGTTTAGGTTTATTTTTAGTTTATTTTATTTTATTTAGTTTAAGGTTTAAGATTAGTTTTTTATAGGTTAGGTTATGTTTTAATTATTTTAGTTCAATTTTTTTTAGTTTAGGTTAAGGTTTATTTTATTTTGTTTATTTTAGGTTTAGTTTTTTTTTTAGTTTAGGGTTTAGGTTTTATTTATTATTTATTTTGAGGTTTAAATTTTAGGTTTAGGTTTCTATTTTGTTTCATTTTAAGTTTAGTTTATTTTTATTTTATGTTTATTTTTTATTTTTAAATTTATTTTATTTTTTTAGTTTAGTTTATGTTTTTATTTATTTATTTTAGTTTAGTTTTTTATTTTTTATTTTGTTTTACTTTTTATGTTTAGGTTTAGGTTCTACTTTAGGTTTTTATTTTATTTTAATATTTTACTTTATTTATGTTTAGGCTTTTTTATTTATTTATTTTTAGGTTATATTTTGTTTAGGTTTAGGTTTAGGTTCTACTTTAGGTTTTTATTTTATTTTATTTAGGTTTAGGTTTTTTATTTATTTATTTTTAGGTTATTTTTAGTTTAGGTTTAGTGTTTGGGTCAAAGTTTGTAGTGTAAGATCTTAGGATTTAGGGTCAGTGTATATGGTTTATGGTGGTTAAGGCTTAGGGAGGGTTTTATGGCTCACTTGTTTAGGGTTTAGGGGTCCAGGTTTAGGGTGGAGAGGTTTAGGGTAGGGTTAAGATTTAGGTTGTTATTTTAGGATTTAAGTTTAGAAATTTAGGTTTATTTTAGTTTATTTTATCTTTAGTTTAGGTTTACAGGTTTAGTTTATTTATTTATTTAGTATTTTAGTTTAGGTTTAGATTTTATTTTTTATTTTATGTAGGTTTTTTTAATTAAAGTTTAGGTTTATTTTGTGATTAATATTTAGTTTTATTTTATATTTTAGGTTTATTTTATTTTATTTTAGGTTTTTTTATTTAGTATTCTTCATTTAATTTAGGGTTTTATTTATTTTATTTTAATTTAGTTTTATTTTGTTTTATTTTAAGTAGGTTATTAGTTTAATTTATTTTATTTTTATTTTATTTTAGTTTAGGTTTTATTTATTTATTTTATTTATGTCACCCATTTAGGTTTAGGTCAGCTTTTAGGGTTAGTATTTCTCAGGAGTAGGCCTTTAGTGTTGAGTCAGTTTAACATTAGGCCTTAGATAGGGTCAGGGTTAGGGTCAGTTATGGGTGGGTTGGGTTGGGTGGGTCTTGGGTGGGTTGGGTAGGAGTTTAGTGTTTGGGTGGGTCAGTTTAAGGTTTAAGGGTTTAGGGTTTAGGTTTAGTGGTTTAGTGTAGGGTTTAGGGTTAGGGTTTAGGGTTTAAGTTTTAGGTTTAGTGTTCACATTTTAGTATAGGGTTTATGGTTTTTAGTTTTTTTTTAATAGAGACTCAATTCAGATTCAACATTTCTTCTTTTCAATTTCATCAACCAAGTATCACACCAAGATTTTAGGTTTTATGTTAAGGGTTTAGTTTTTGTTTAGGGTATAGGGTTTATGGGTTTAGGGTTAATTTAAGGTTTAGGGTTTAGGATTTAAGGTTTAGGGTTTTAGGGTTTAGGGATTAGGGTTTAGGGTTTAGGGTTTAGCATTTATGGTTTAAGCTAGAAGTTAATTACCATAAAAGGAAAAGATTCAATTTCCTTAAAAGGGTAAAGCTCTAAAATTCTACTACTCTCAGAGCTAAGAATCCTAAAGAGCTAAACCCCCATATAAGTACATTAGAAAAGGAAAAGAAAACAAAAGAGTAAATACAACAGCTAAAAAGCATAAGAGAAAAAGACACATAGTGAAACTAAAACAAATCCTAAAAATAGTAAAAGGATGAGTCAGTAAGAGTTCATGATTCCTGTGAGAAAGCAATATAAGCAAGATCCACAACAACAACACTTGGGTTTACTGAGTAATGATTATTCCCTCTGTAAAGTTCCAACATGTAAAGAAATCTGCAAAACACTAGAAAGGTACAAGTCATAGCTAAAAAGGATAAGGATAAAGAGAGGAAAAGAAGAGAACTGAGAAAGAGAAGACTTAGGCTTAGTTAAGATCATCTCAAGTAGCAACAATTCATATGAGCATCCAAACTTCATAAAGAAGGGTTACAATCATATGTAATGCAACCAACCAGAGAGAAGAGGTGAGTAACCTCAAAGCCATCAGAGCCAGCATACCTGATACGAGCAAACATTCAAGGCCAGCATTCTGTAGAGTTTCAGATCATGCACCATTAAACAAAGAGCAACTGATCAGCAACCAGCTAGTAGCCAAACCACCAAACAAAAACCACAACAGACTAATCACATTAATCCAGAGGGAGGCTAGGACAAAGTCATAACACCAACAATAGCCATTATCCAAATACCCATCCAAGTTCCAAACCAGGGAAAACTAGAACCACACATCAGCAAGCACTAGACTCATGCCAATTAATAGAGAAATAGCCAACAAAATCAAGATAGGAACCCTCAAGTAAAAGTCCCAACAAGTAGCAGTCACCAAGCCAAACTAGGGTGAGGAACCACAAATGACTAAACAGCTTAAAAATGAAACCAACTGAAGGAATCAAAAGTTGCAGCCTATGCAAATCATTAGAAGAAAAAATAGCCACAAAAAGGGGCCAAAGGCAGCCACCAACCACCAGAAACCAAAAAGTCAAATCCAAAAGGATCAACAAAGGTTCAACCAGCACAACAGAAGGTTCCAGCAAATTGTCCAAGAAAAGGTAAAAGACCAACAAGGAAAAAAATCAATCAACCAAGATTCCAAGGACAACTAAAAGTCCTCCAACCAAACCAGCTAAGTAAAACAGTTGTAAGGCAACCACCAGAAAATAGTCCATCATAAGTAACCAACAAAGGAAACATCCCAATCAACTAAGGAAAAGTAGAAAACTAACAAAGCACCACACAATAGAAGTCTAAAAGAAGCACATTCACCATAGAAAGGCAACAATAGTAGCTAGCCAGGACCAGCCAAAAAATTGAACTTCCCCAACAACAAAGACTAAGAAAACATGAAGCATAATAACAACATAAAATGTGCTAGAAATAACGCACTCAGCAGAGGCTAATCCTAGGAGAATAACCAAATATAAAACCAAGGCAAAAGAAGGATCTAGCAAAAAATAACAAGAAACTAGGAGGTAACCCTAAAAAAGCAGCCAGGAAATTCTCCAAAATAATACCCAGAAAGGCAACAACCAATATAGTTCCCATTAAAAAGGTCACCCATTCAACCATGAAAAACTAGCAAAAAGTAATTCGAGTTCAAAAGGAGAGGCAACAAACCAACCAATGCATAAAAAATAATAAAACCAGAGCAGAAACCATGTCATCAACCAACAACCAGAGTAACAAGGCATAAACAACATCCACTAGGCTGAAAAAACCAAGCTAACCTAAGCTAGAAACCCAGGAACCACCAGGTCAACCCAAAAGTAAGAGGCCAAAAACATAACCTAGCTCAGACCAAAAAGTGAAAATAAGTTTAGGGTTTATGGTTTAGGATTGAGGGTTAGGGTTTAGGATTTATGGTTTAGGGTTTAGCGTTTAGGCTTAAGGGTTAAGGATTTTGAAGGTTTAAATATTAGGGTTTAAGGTTGTATGGGGGGTTAGAGTTTAGGGTTTACGGTTTAAGGTTAGTTTAGGGTTTAGGGTTTAGGTTTACCTTTTTTATTTTTATTTTAGGTTTAGGTTTTTTCTTAGTTTAGGGTTTAGGTTTTATTTTTTATTTATTAATAGGTTTTATTTTTAGGTTTATTATTTAGATTTATGTTTTTATTTAGTTTTTATTTTATTTTATTTTAGGCTATTATTATTTTTATTTTAGGTTTTGCTTTTATTTTATCTAGGCTTTTTATTTTTTTTACTTTAGTTTAGGTTTTTATTTATATTATTTTAGTTTAGCTTTTATTTTATTATTTTATTATTTTTAGGTTTAGGTTTAGGATTAGGTTTAGTTTTAGGTTTAAGTTTAGATTTTAGTTTATGTTTTATTTTATTAATTTATTTTATTTTTATTTAGTTTTTTTATTTATTTTATTTTTAGGTTCTATTTAGTTTAGGTTTAGGCGTTTAGGTTTTTAGGGTTTATGGTTTAGGGTATAAAGTTTAGAGTTTAGGGTTTTAGGGTGTAGGGTTTTAGGTTTTATACTTTTTGGGTTTAGGGTTTAGGGTTTAGTGTTTAGGTTTTAGAGTTTAAAGTTTTTAGGGCTTAAGGTTAATTTAGGGTTTAGGGTTTAGGTTTTAGGGTTTAGGTTTAGGGTTTAGGGTTTAGGGTTTAGGGATTAGGGTTTGGGGTTTAGGGTTTAGGGTTTAGGTTGTAGGTTTAGGGTTTAAGGTTAGTTTTAGGGTTTCGGGTTTAGGTTGTAGGATTAAGGTTTTTTTTTAATATATATTTTAAATTAAGTAAACTAGTTGGTTTAGGTTTATTTTATTTATATAGTTAATTTTTATTTATTATTTTATTAGGTTTATTTTTATTTTTTATTATTATTTGGTTTAGTATATTTATTTTAGGTTTATTTATTTTTGTTTATTTTTCAGTTTAGGTTTAGGTATATTTTTTAGTTTAGTTTTATTTTTATTTTAGTTTTTAGGTTAAGGTTTTCTTTCTTAATTTCAAGTTTAGGTTTAGGTTTTTTTTTTATTTTTTTTGCTTCAGGTTTAAGGTTTTTATTTTAGATTTTTTTTTAGGTTTTATTTTTTAGTTTAGGTTTAGGTTTATTTTTAGTTTATTTTATTCTATTTAGTTTAGGTTTATGTTTAGGTTTAGTTTATTTTAGGTTTACATTCAGGTTTTATTTATTTTACTTTAGTTTAGTTTATTTTAGTCTAGGTTTAGGATTATTTTATTTTTATTTTAGGTTTATGGTTTTTTTTAGTTTGAAGTTTAGGTTTTATTTATTATTAATTTTTAGGTTTATTTTTTAGGTGTAGTTATTTATTTAATATTTAATTTTTTATTATAGATTTATTTTACTTATATTTTAGGTTTAGTTTTTTATATTATTTAAGAGCTTTATTTTTTAGTTTAGTTTATTTTTTATTTATTTTATTTTAATTTAGTTTTTATTTTTTATTTTACATTATTTTTAGGTATAGGTTTAGATTTAGATTATAATTTTTCTTTTATTTTTTCATTTTATTTAGGTTTAGGTTTTTTTATTTATTTGACTTTTAGGTTTTATTTAGTTTAGGTTTAGGTTTTCTGATTTTTAGGGTTTAGTGTTTAGGGTTTAGGGTTTAGGGTTTAGGGTTATAGGTTTTAGGGTTTGGGTTTAAGGTTTAGGGTTTAAAGTTTAGGGTTTTAGGGTTTATGCTTTTAAGGTTTAGGGTTGGGGTTTAGGATTTAGGGTTTAGGGTTTAGAGTTTTTTAGCATTTAGGTTTTACGGTTATAGGTTTTTGGTTTAGGGTTTAGGGTTTAGGATTTAGGGTTTATGGTTTTTTTTCTTAAATTAAGTAAACTTGTAGGTTAGGTTTATTTTGTTTATTTAGTTTATTTTTTAATTTTTTAGTTTATTTTATTTTATTTTTTATTTTCATTTAGGTTTATTTTTTTATTTAGTTTTGTTTATTTATTTAGTATAGGTTTTATAATTTACTTTATTTTTTTAGGTTTAGGTTTAGGTTTAGGTTTATTTTTTATTTAATTTTTAGGTTTTATTTTTTATTTTTTAGTTTTAGGGTTAGGTTTTAGGTTTTTATTTTAGGTTAATTTTTAGGTATTATTTTTTTAGGTTTAAGTTTAGGTTTTATTTATTTTAGTTTAGATTTAGGTTTATTTTATTTTGTTTAATTTTTTTATTATTTTAGGTTTATGTTTTATTTTTTCTAGTTTAAGGTGTAGATTTTATTGTTTTTTATTTTTATGTTTGATTTTAAGATTTATTTTTTAGGTTTATGTTTTTATTTAGTTTTTGTTTTATCTTATGTTTATTTTATTTTTATTTTTTGTTAAGTTTTTATTTTATTTAAGTTTTTTATTCTTAATTTTATTTTATTTTTTAGTTTAGTTTAGGTTTTTATTTCTTTTATTTTAGTTCTTTTTAATAGTTTATTTTATTTTCTTTGTTCGTTTATGTTTTTATTTTATTTTATTTTTTATTAAATTTAGGTCCAGGTTTTATTTATTTTATTTTAGGTTTCATTTATTTAGTTTAGGTTTTGTTTGTGGTTTAGGTTTAGACTTAGGATTTAACATTTAGGGTTTTGGGTTTTGGGGTTTCAGGATTAGGCAGGGTTTAGGGTTTAGTGGGGCTCAGGTTTGGGTCCAGTTTAGGGTTTAGGATCCAGGCTTAGGGTTAGTTTAGGTCAGGTTTAGGGTTTTATGATTTTAGGGTTTAGGGTTTAAAAGGGGTCATTTGTGGATTTAGGGTTTAGGATTTAGGTTTGGGTTTGGGGAGGTCAGCTCACGTTTGGTTTAGAGCCTTTAAGCACACCAAGGTGGTTTAGGTTTTGGTTTAGTAGTATGTCACCTTAGGGTTAGTTTAGGGCTTGGGGTTTAGAGTTTAGGGTCAAGGTTTTCATGTAGGGACTTTAAAAAAAAAAACCAATTTAGTTATTTAGTTTATTTATTTTTATTTTATTTTATTTAGGTTTATTTTTTTCATATAAATTAGTTTATGTATTTTAGGTTTATTTATTTTACTTTATTTTTTAAGTTTAAGTTTAAGATTATGTTTATTTTTTAGCATAGTTTGATTTTTGTTTTATTTTTTAGGTTTTTGATTTTATTTTTTATTTCTGAGTTTAGGTTAAGGTTTTGACTTTATTTTTTTTGGTTTAGGTTTTATGTTTTTATTTTAGGTTTATTTTTAGGTTTATTTTTAGTTTAGGTTAGGTTTATTTATAGTTTATTTTATTTGATTTAGTTTAGGGTTTAGGTTTTGTTTATTTTAGGTTTAGGTTTAGGTTTTATTTATTATAGTTTAAGTTTAGGTTTATTTTATTTTTTTTCATTTTAAGTTTAGGATTTTATTTAGCTTAGGGTTTAGGTTATATTTTTTATTTATTTTTTGGTTTTATAATTAGGTTTATTTTCTAGGTTTAGGTTTAGGTTTTAGTTTAGGTTTTTATTTTATTTTTTTAGGTTTACGTTTTAGGTTTTTATATTTGGTTGATTTTTTTTTTTTTAGTTCAAGTATATGTTTATTTTTAGTTTATTTTTGGTTTAGGTTTAGGTTTTATTTATTTTAGTTTAGTTTATTTTAGTTTAGGTTTAGGTTTATTTTATTTATTTTAAGTTTAGATTTTTCTTTTTAGTTTCGGGTTTAGGTTTTATTTATTATTTATTTTTAGGTTTATTTTTTAGGCTTAGGTTTTTATTTAGTTTTTATTTTATTTTATTTTAGATTTATTTTATTTTTATTTTTTGTTTAGTTTTTATTTTATTTAGGTTTTTTATTTTTAAGTTTATTTTATTTTTTTTAATTTAGTTTAGATTTTTTTTATTTTATTTTAGTTTAGTTTTACTTATTCTATTTTATTTTTAGGTTTAGGTTTAGGTTTTAGGGTTTAGTGTTTAAGGTTTAGGGTTTTAGGATTTTAGGGTTTAGGGTTTAGGGTTTAAGGTTTAGAGTTATAGGTTTAGGGTTTAAAGTTTATGGTTAGTTTTAGGGTTTTACGTTTAAGGTTATGGTTTTTTTATTTTATTTATTATTTTTTAAAATTATGTAAAATGGTAGGTTTATTTAGTTTATTTATTTTATTATTATATTTATTTTAGCTTTTTTATTTTTTTAAAATTAAGTAAACTCGTAGATTTAGGTTTATTTAGTTTATTTTATTTATTTATTTTTGTTTATTTTATTTTATAGATTGTCTGACTTCTGAACTTATAACCGCGTGGAGTGGCCACCTGTTACCTCCTATGATTTGAAAATCATGTAATGTGATCTTATGAATTGCAAGATAGCTAGGGTAGTTATTTAATTAGAAACAGACTAAAATCCTAAACACACTATCTAAGAGACTAGAGCATGGGTGGTATGAGCATATTACTTAATCAATAGAGGCAAAATATTTTCAAATTTTATTTCATTTTAGACACATCATTTTGATAGAGGTTATGGGTCAAATCAGCTAGAAGAAGGTGTTCTCCACTATAAAGGTTTTTTAAGTCAAGCATCTTTATCGCAAGGATGGTCACCAAGAGAGAAAGAATATGCATGCATGATGTGAAACATACAAACCATATAGCTAGTTGCTAAATCTTTTAATTATCTTATTTATGTCTTAGGCTTTATGATAAGGTTATGAGATTAAAATTCAATTATGAGTGATTAGTTGTAGAAAAGTTATTTTATCCTAAGATTTTAATCATATTCCACATATTAAAGCATCAATCATTTAAGAAACTATGAGAAGAATTATCGTAATGCACATTTAGGGAATTTAGTGGATTATCCGCTAATCTAGCAAAGTCCTTTGGTTAAGATATTTTTTATGATATATAGTCCCATTATTAAGATTTTAAATTTAGATAGAATGGTCTACCTTATGTAGAAATTGTAAGCTTTTATGTTTGGTAGTTGGATATCGTGCTGATTGGTGGAGATTTTCCATCTCCTATCATTCTTATGGTGGATCCACCAATTTTTTTTAAGGGGCTTGTCTCAGATGTTGTAGGGAGAATTTTTGATGGTTAGGGTTTTTTCATCATGCTTGGTGTGCCTTTGATGTATTCCCATTCTGTTTAGAGTGCTTCTAATACCTCGATATAACTAAGTATAGCATCTCGTTTAGATTAGATTTTCGTGGTATTTTGTTACCTTGTCTAGTTTATCTTTTATTTGAATTATCTAAGTTGGATATCATTTGTTACTGATGTTATGGTTGTTAGCTATTATGCAAGAATGGTTGTTTTGTCAATTTTGGGTGAATTTTATTGCTCTAATGCCTTTTTCATTTAGGTTGTTCTGTGCTTATATGGTTTTTGGGTTGAGTGGTGGGGTTTTTATTGATAGGTTGGCATTATATGTTTCCCTTATTGAATTTGAGGCGCTTGATGTGGGTAGTATTTTTAAATTTGTACCTTCTGTTTATGTTCATACATTATGTGGATTGGTGGTTTATTTATTGATAGAGGATGGACTTATTTTTTTGGTATTGTTTTCATTTTTGATTGGGAATTTTTTATCATGTTGTTTTTTTTGATAAGTGGGTTGATGGTAAAATTACAAATTGCATATTCATGAGATCTCTATATGCTTAGGTTTTGTTATATCTATATTTATTGTCATCTTTTTCTTTTTTTTCTTAATTTTGTTATGCTATGCTCTAATCATAATTGATGGTTCAGAGTTGAAAGGTGATTTGGCTCCATCTGGATAACAATAATTTTTCTTTAGTGATTATATCATGTTGTTGAGCTTTATAATTTTACTGGATGGACATCATCTCAAGTTTGGTTGTAATGGCAAATTAATTTAATTAGATGGTAGTAGCATATGTGGTATGGTGGGATGCAAAATGTATGTGGCAGCCCCAAATTATGTAGATTTTAACCCATTTTTTTTATTTTATGGTTTAGATAATTATTTTCTTTTTTATGGTACTAATGCATCCAAGAAGGTTTGTGTTTCTTCTCTTAATGCATTTTGGTAAACAATTTTCATTGATCAAAAGCTTTATACTCCTAATTAGCATGGTGGACATTGCATAGGTTCTTTTGTAATTGGGTATTGTATTTGCTTTAGTTGTGTGAGTTTTGTACTTAGATGTGGGTTTTATTTTTGATTGTAGCTTTGAATAATTAGTTTAACCCCTCTTAAAGATCTTGTAACCCTTTTCATTTGAGCAATAAAATTCTATGGGGTTCCCTAAAAAAATTTAAACATAACATCAAACAATTATATAAACATAATAGAATAAAGGAAATAGTACCATACAACCCAAGAGAGAAAGATAGTATAAGCTCTACCCTTATAGAACCTAGAATATGAAAGCAATTATAATTGTATTAAATGATAAATGTTCTTTCTTCATATCCATTTCTCATTTGGTTCCTTCTTTGATTTGGATGGTTCTTGCTTTAATGGCATCATAGGGCATCCCGGAAAATCTTTGCCATTGCTCATCCTAAAATAGCACTAATCCAATCTATTGCAAAAATTACATTTATGTGGGAAAGGTAAATCTAACTACACTACAAAATAGAGGTTAGCTAAACATATAATCCCAAGTAGTTGTATTTATAATTTAGGTTTAGCATTACACATGGGTAACTAAGCCCATCTTAACTTTTTTATGCTAAAGGATTTAAGCAACCTGTAAAAAGAGCATTCACATTTATTATTGTTATAAAGAGAGGAAAAGAAGATTGCTATCTTTCATCCCTAGCTTAAGTCACTTGCTGAAGTATATTAATTTGGTTTAGTTCTTTTTAGTGAATGGCTTATTAAATAGTTTATATAATCCAAAGTTTAGGTTCACTTTAAATAATCCTATTCAAATTGAAAGGCATCTTAAGATTAATTTAATTAAATTTCCACTTGACATATATTAAATCATTCCTTTCCATCATATGTAACATGCATATGATTTAATCCTAAGTGTATCTATACTTGCAACAAATTTTAGCACACTTAAATGATGAATGTATGTGTATATTTAGAATTTATATTTTATTTGATTGAATTATTTAGAAATATTAATTTAAAACTTTATCCAATTCTTGTAGAAAAGGACATAAGAATGAAATTAAATAGGCATGTGTCATTGTTAATCTAGGGAAGTGAGGTAATCAAATGACCTTCTTAGAGCTAGCTAAAGCCTCATATTTCTGGGATGTTCAGACTATATACCCATTTGCATTCGAACATATGTATATTTGTATACATGAACATAGGAAGTAAGCTCCAAATCATATGGCTAATTAATTCAACCACTTAGTTAATTATGAATGCATGCAATTTTAATGTAAAATGGGATTTTCATTCACTAATCACATATAAATATACATGTACAAAGACATAGGCAAGTATGTGTCATTGTTAAACTAAGGAAGGGAGGTAATCAAATGACCTCCTTAGGGCTAACTAAACCTTCATATTCTTGGGTTGTCTATACTATATACTTTCTTTTCTTCGACACACATGGATTTATACATAAATGAGGGAATGAAAACCATGCAAAGATTGTATATATATTTATTTATTGAATCATTTATATATATGAATCAAAGCTCTATCCAAATTCTAATGTTGAAATACATATGAATGTAATCAAATGGGTATGTGTCATTGTTAAACCAGGGAAGCGAGGTAATCAAATGACCTCCTTGAAAAAAGCCTCGTTCTCAAGATGTCCGACTATATACCCATTACCATTCAATCTTATATAAATCAACACATGAATAGAGGAAAGAGAACTCAACATTCATACACTTAAGCTATAAGCACATGCATTTCTTATGTATTTATAACTAGCATCATAACACATATTATTATTCATTTATAAGCTTTTGAAAAATATATTTGGATTTAATAGTGATAATAGCCATGCATATATTAAATTAAATAAACACATGCAAGCTTACATAAAGGAAATCCATTTTATTTTACATGATTTTGAAAATATGGATACATGAATTCAAATGACATACTAAATTTAACATGATTGGAAAGAGGACAATCAAATATAAGCATGTGATTCATTCAACCAAACTAGTTCTTAAGGGAAATCAAATTAAATAAGATTATTTAAAGCAAACCGAAGCTTCTTTATTAATTAAGTTTTGGATATGATTTGATTTAAAGAGGAGAAGAGAAATCATCACTTGATGTTTTAAAACCATTCCCATATTACTGATTTGATTTAATTTAAGGAAATGTAATTAAGTTGATTTTATGGGTTAATTAGGTTGAACCCTTAATTAGATGAATTAATTACCCTTACTTATGTCACCTTAAAGTAATTAACTAAATAAATATGAGCCAACATGATATGCATGAAAAATAAACTTGCAATGATCCTAGGAAATAAAAGGGCCTAATGCTATTGGCTCATGGTTAGTAGTTTATTAGATTGGGACTTAATTAATTACTCTTATGGTTTTCCACACATGTGGACTAACCATAATTTCATTAAACTCCTTTAGGTTATTAAACACCCAAAGATCTACCCCATGATTTAATTAATTAAGGTCAATGTGATTATGATTTCAATTGATTAAGTCATTTAATTAATTAGTTAAATCTTAATTAATTTCATTTTAAAAAAGGGTGAAATGAACTTAGTGAAAGGGGTCCCAACCCTATTCCTTAGTTCACTTACTAAACAATGATTAATAAACTTAATTAACCAATTTATTTCTATTCATGGGATTAATTAATCATTAATTAACTTAAAAGAGTAGTTAAGGTTTAATTAGTCAAATTTTCTAATTAAGAGAGCAGTAAATCCAAAGAAAATCATGAGAGGCAGAGGTTATCCCATTAACTTAACCCATAAAATTTGGCATTAGTTGCTCAAGTAATTAAGGAGTAATTAAACTAATTAATTTTGTAATTAAACTTTAATTACTATTTAAAATTTGTTAAGATCATTTTTAATTAATTCTCATTTAAAATACCTTTAAAATGAGTATTTATTTGCATTTTTTATTTCTATGATTTTTATGATTTTTAGAAGTTTTGCCATTAAAATGATTAATTAAGCCTAATTAAAGCCTAACTGTTGGCGTCGTGACATGCTTTACGTGGCACTACAGGATTGGCTACTTAAAACTTATCTGAGTCAGTGCCTACATGGCAGCTGTGGACATGCTTTCTCATCCACCATTCGATCTATGATCGGATAGCTATTATTAATCCCAAAGCTTAATATGATTAAATCAGATTGATCTAATAGATCAAATCATGACCATCCATTCCTATCATGAATGGTGGTGATCTAACTCATAGTGAGGGAGAATGGAGTCTATCCACCATTGCTCACTTGATACAAGCTAGATCAACTAAAAGGATCCTACACCTTCAGATCATTGAGGGGATCCAACAATGGTCACACGAGATGCAAGTTTTCATCAAAACCTCCAACCCATTTTGCCTAACTTTTTTTGAAGCATACCTCTTGAGCTCAAGACCGGTGGCTTAAACTACAAAAAAGCTTCATCTAGTGGAAAGCATTGAACATCATAGATCCCCTCAACATTCGCCGAAGGCCACACCAATTATTTGGAGCTTGATTGAAGTCCCACCTCGGCTCGAAGCTTGAGAGATGATTCATTCTTGCTCGATGAGGGCTAGGGAAGGTGTGTGCAATGTTAATTTGAGTTTGATGGAGAAATGGGGAAGTTAAGTTAGAAATGGGAGTGTCTTATTTTGGGATGGACGGCAATGGCATTTTTCAATTGAGGAATTAGTTGGAACCTTAGGGAATGCTTTTAGCAGCTCATCTTGGGTAGCTAGGGCCCTAAGGAATTATTTTTGTATGTGTTTGAGTGCAAATAAAGGGGGGGGGGTATACCCCTTCCTCTTGATTGGACGGTGGGATTAGGTTTGACTTCTAGTGGCAGTACAACCATCTCATGGAGTCATGAGTGGAAGGGAGGAGGTGAGTTGGGTTGTCTTGGTTAGTTGAAGGTGTGGAGGTGGCTGCCAAGGAGGAGTCATGAGTGTCCTATGGGTGTCAAATGCTCTAATGGGGAGGGTTAGGTGATTTCACCTCCCATGGGTCATGGCCGACCTAACCACCCCTTGGGTTAGGTTGGACAATTTCCTAGGTGCCTAGGTGGAACATTTGGAGAGTACCAAGTGGCCAAGGAATGAAAATGACCACTTACATGGGTGATTTGTCTCTTATGATGCCCTTGACCCAAGGGTAGAATGATCATTTGCCATTGTATTTTATTTAGGAAATTATGAAATGATCCAAAATTGGGTTAGCCCAAATTTCAAGTCCAGTGGAGTTGATTTGGTTAGATTTGGCTCAATTTGACTCATTTAGGTCAAATTAGGTTAGGTTGGGTGAAGTTGATGACCAAACAAAACCAAGGGTTGGGTCAAGTTCATATGATCATTTGGATGTTTTGGTTCAATTGGTTTTGTTTAGTTTGGCTTAGATTTGATTTTGACTCATTTGAATTCATTTGAGTCAAATAGGTTAAGTTGGCCAATCTGACCAAATTGGCCAAATTGGCTTGGGTTGGGTGTTGGTTTGGGTTTAGTTGACTAATTGAAGATGATTGTAGGCTTTGGTTTCAATTAATTTGGATTTGGTTTTAATTTAGGCCAACTTGATCCTTTAGGTCAATTTGGGTTAAGTAGGTCAATTGGGTTTAATTGGGTCCAATCATGGCTTTGGTCAAGTTCAACAATCAATTTGGATTGAACTTGAGCCATTGGTTGCAATCAATTTGGTTTATATTTTGATTTGACCCAATTTAGTATTTTAGGTCAATCAACTTGGGTCAAGAGGGCCAATTGGGTTTGGTTTGACTCAATTGAAGGTCAAGTCATATTCAAATATTGATTTTGATTTGGTATGAATCATGAGTTTCAAGGGTTTATTAGGTAATTTGGCTAGTTTGGGTTCATATGGGTTAAGGGTTGACTTGGTCAAATGTCCAACTTGACTTGGTTTGACCTAATTTTGATAATTGATCAACCTAGGGTGATCAAAATCATGATGGGAGGTTTTGATGGCTTGGTTCAATCCAATTTGGGTAGGATTAGAACTTGCTCAAATAGGTCAAATTGGCCACTTTGGGTCAAGTGGACCAATTATTTGGATTGATTTTGGGTTGAGTTTGATTTAGTTGAGTTTATATATGGATTTAGGATTGATATATAAATTCAATTGCAGTTGGCCACTTGATGGTTGTATATTTCATTTATATTTATGAATATGATTGAAGGTATGACTGATCCAAGAGAAAATCTATTGATTTTGGGTTTTACAAAGAAGGAATTTGGCTAAGTCCATCGAGTTGGGTCATGTGGCTTAGGTTTGGATTTTGATTTGGTTTTATTTAGTTTTGATGATTTCAATGTATATTTCATTTAAATTTGTGAATAGGATTGATTTGTGAGAAAATCAATTGAGTTTGTTGATTTGGATTAAGATTTGGCTAAGTCCATGGATAGGTCATATGGCTAGAAGGAAGGATTTAATTTGATTTAGTTTGATTTAGTTTTGATCATTTTAATGTAGATTTGATTTATATTTAGAAGATGATTGAAGATATAAATTGATTATGAGAAAATCAATTGATTTTGGATTGATTTGGATTAAGATTTGGCTAAGTCCATAATAAAGGTCATATGGCTTAGGAAGGGTTTCAAGTTTGGATTTGATCATGCACTTCAATCATTTGGTTTTGGAATTTGGGTTTGGATTTTGATTTGAATTTGATGTTTCAATTGAACTTGAGTTTTTGTTTGAAAATTTGAACATCAATTGGATTTGGATTGTAGGGTAGGTGGATTATCTTAATCCCAAAGGCATAACCTAATCCTACGATGAACCCTCCTAAGTCTTTAGGCTTAGGTTAAGTGTTTACCTAGTTATTATAAGTATCTTATGAGTAGGGAAGTCTTAATGTCTAGAAGACTCCTAAGTCTAAGATGGGAAGATTGAATCCACAATCCAAAAGTGAGGTTAATAGGCCTTGTGCTCCATAGTGTTGCCCATGGAGATAGATGATTGGAAGACCGAAGAAAAGTTTCACATTATAGAATCGGATACATCTTTCAACACTTTGCTTGGGAGACCATGGATACATGAGAATTACTTAGTTCCATCCTCTCTACATTAGTGTATGAAGTTTGTGATAGGTGGGATCGTCTAATGAGTCAAAGGAGATCTCAAGCTATTTATAGTTCATGAGTTCAGCATTTATGAGGATGCTGCTTACTAACTCCCTCAAAATCAAGAAGTATATTCTCGTGAACTTAGACAATGTTTAAAAATAAAAGAGAAAGAAAAAGGTAAATAGAAAGAAAGTGGAAAATAAAAGAAAAGAGAAAATGGAAAAGAAACTAAAAGAGAATAGAAATAGACTTGGAGGAGGAAGTGGAGCCTAACATTAGATTCCACCCACGCTCATTACTCCATTTGAACATATGGGTAGATGACTTGACCTCCAGAGGAAGAGGTAAATTCGAGGCGCCTGGTGGAAAACCTCATTATTGACCACCAAATAGAAGATATACCCCATATAGTAGGAGTACACCTACTATCCATATATAGTTAGAATCTAGTTCATAAGATGAGTCTTATATGATTAGAACACCAACCATCCCTTCTCAGTAGTAGATTCCCTTGGAGGTGACATCTAAGCCAAATAGCAATGAAGACCCTGCTCCAAAGCAAAGCATAAGTGTATCCAAGTCTATATGAAATAGTTAGGCATCAGGGAACCTTAGCTCTAACCCCACTTTCCTCTCAAAATGCTAAGGGTTTGGTAGTTAAGAAGCCCCTAAGTCATCCACATGTGAAGACTCGAGGTTCTTTGGAGCATCATCCTCAAGTCAAGAAGTTGATGTAGAACTTGAGGATGATTCATAAAGATTTAATAGAATTACCTTTTGATTGGTACTTGCCTTATGTTCATAATTTAATAAAGAAAGGGTTAATCAAATATAATTGGTCAGGGCATAGGATAGACTACTCCAAAAGAATATGGAAGAACAAATGCAAAAGCTCTCAATCAAGATTGGGATTAAGATTCAGTATAGTGGGTCCAATCGATGATGACGATTACTGCATAGTCATCACTAATCATTTGGAATCTGATACGTTCTTTTCAAATCACATTAACTCATATGAGGAGCTATGCTTTGAAACTTTAGATGATCTAGATGATTTTAAAGTCAAAGATGCACTATTAGAGTTCAAAGAAGAGATCAAGTCAACCATCGATGAGTTCAAGGAAATCAAGTTAGAATCAAGAAGATCCAACGCGACATACATCAGTTGTTTATTTGAATGAAATTGAAACCAATGACTTAGTTAGCTATTGACGAGTTTAAGGACTACTTTGCATGGAGTTATGAAGAGATGCTGATTGGCTCTTGATGTAGTCCATAAACTAGCAATAGAGCATATTGCTAACCCTATCAAACTCCTAGATGCATGCATTAGACATAGAACAATAGTCATTTAAAGTTAAGAAACTAATCTGTTGGTTTCATTGAAGAAAATAATCTACTAAGTTAGCCAGCATCATCCCAATTAAGAAGAAGATCAGCTAAATTCACATATGCATCGATATTAGGGATTAAATAAGGCATATCCAAAAGATGAATTTCCACTACAAATTTCAGAGCTGATGGTGGACATTTCCTAATCTTATGTAGTCTTTTATTTCATGGATTGCTCATCTAGATATAACCATTTAAAGATGGCCCCTGAAGATGAAAGAAACACTACTTTTAGAACCCCGATCTGAATCTATTGCTATAAGGTCATGCCTTTCAGCCTTAAAAAATGCTGCTACATAAAGCTATAAATTGAATCTTCGATGAACTCATTCATCATCAAGTCAAGTGCTATGTCAATGATCTCATGGTCAAAAGTAGAGAAAAGGAAGGCCATATCTTTGACTTGAGAGTAGTTTCGAATAGTTAACATAATTTAACCTCAAAATGAACCTCCTAAAGTGTTCATTTTGAGTAGCTTCAATGAAATTCCATGGATTTTTTGTCCGACACCAGAGAATCAAAATCGATTAGGAGAAGGTCAAGGTGATATTAGAAGGGCGGTTGGCATATCTAAGATGCTTTATATCCAACCTATTGAGAAGATGTCAGCCATTCTCAGCACTTGTCAAAAAGGATGCCAAGTTCAAGTGGGATGACAAGTGTGAGCATGCCTTCAAGACATCAAGCATTACTTGATGATGATGCCGCCTAGCAACCCTATCTCGTGCAAGTTCTCATACTTTACACTGCATTAGATGTCTCCCTTGGTGCTTTGTTGGCCTAAGCCAATGACGAAGGGAAGAAAAATGCACTCTATTACCTCAACTATTGTCTAATCCACACTGAGGCTAATTATCCACTTATTTAGAAGCATTGTTTAGCTTTAATCTTTGAATCCTAAAAGCTATAGCACTACATGCTTTCTCATAAGGTTAACTTGATCCGGATCAATCTATAGTATCTCATGACATGGTGACATATCCAATGGTTAGAATGATGGTGGTCCATGATCCTCTCATAGTTTGACATTACCTTATTCTATGTGGTGAAAGGATAAGTGCTAGCAAATTTCTTAGCAAAGACACCCACTTCCTCTGACTCTCTCTTAGTGATGATCTACCCGATGAATAAATCATGAACTTAGGGGATACTAGAATTCACTTCTAGGAGATGTACTTTGATGGTGCAGCATCCTCTCAAAGAGAAGAAGAACCACAATCTACTCTAGGAAAGGCAGTTGTAAGAACAGTTCTCTTAACTCCAGATCATGATCTGATGAAATTCTCATATCATATGTTTAATCCTTAAACCAACAGTGAAGCCAAATATGAGGCTCTGACTACCAATCTAGAGTTAGTTGTTACTCTAATCATCCAGAACATCAACATCTTCAAGGATTCTCAGCTAGCTATCAACCAAATCGTTGGGTCTTATAAAGTTATAAATCCCAAATTCCATCACTACCACAAGTACACCATGGAGTTGTCGACCCAAATCCCAGAGGTTACCATTTATAAGATTCTTTGAGGGGAGAATGCTAAGGAGTTGGCATGTCTGAAGGATGAGTCCATATCAACAAAGGTCCAAAATAGACAAGTCTTATCCTATATTAATATTGAACTCATCAAAAAGTAGTCTCTTGAAGGGAAGGTTGCCATTTTCAAGAAGGATGAGGAGTTAGATTGGAGACAAACATTTGTGGATTACTTAAATAAAGGAAAACTACCTCAAGAGAAGTCCCAAGTCCATCAAATGAAATAAAGAGAACTTTCCTACGCTCTTGTGGATGGTGTCTTGTACCAATGGTCTTTTGATCATATGTGGTTATGTTATTTAGACAAGCACGAAGCTCATAAGATCGTGATCAAGGTACACTCAAGATTATTTGGAGCAAACCAATCTGGCCTGAAGATGAAAGCTAAGATCAAGAGACTAGGATACTACTAGCCATCGATGATGAAAGATTGCATGGATATGGCTAGGCGATGCCACCAATGTCAAATACATGGTGGTCCTACACCAACCACCCAACATTCTACATCCTACATTGGCCTCATGGCTATTCGACTGTTGGGGTACCAACATAGTGGGTCTGATTCTTCTTCTTCCAAGGGTCATCTTAATGTAAGATGTTACCACTACTTTTCCAAATGAAGTGATTCCACTTAGAGAGCTCACAGCTCAGCATGTGCTCTAATTTTTTAGGAACCATATCATATATAGGTTTAGAGTGCATCGATGAATTATATCAGATAATGGTATTGCATTCAAGAGCATCGAGATCAACAACTTTTATCAGAGACATGACATAGATTAAAGATGTTCTACATTCAACTACCCAAGGTAAAATGGCTTAGCAAAGCCTTCAACAAAACTCTCATCCAAAAACTAAAGAAGAAACTCGACAACAACACGCGACAGTGGCACGAGCAGTTAGTTGAAGCCATGTTGGCCTTCCGCACCACATTTAGAACTCTAACTCAGTCTATTCCTTTCTCCTTAGTGTATGGGTCTAAAGACACTTTACCATTAGAAGTCCAACTTCCATCCCTAAGGATAGCTGTGGGTAGCAAGATCATAATAGAGAAAAATGCCATGTTATTGTTAGAAGAGCTTGAAGGTTTAGAGAAGAGGCACCTGTGGGCTTGCCAAAACCTCAAGTTGTACAAAGCTAAAATGATTCAAACTCACAATAAGTTGGTCTTTTCTAGAGCTTTTCAAGTAGGAGAGCTTATTTTAGTTCGAAGGAGACAGATTGTTGCCCATTGTAAGATGGGAGGCAAGTTTGAACCGACTTGTGAATGCCCTTTCGCCATAAAGGAGGCCTACCAATGAGGATCTTATCAACTTATTAATCATAAGGGGAGTGCCCAATGCTTCCAATCAATGAGCTTTACTTAAAAAAAATATTATAAATTATGTTTGAAAATAATTATCATCAATGAAAATTCCATTTAGAATTCAATCTCTTCCATGCTGAAAGTATTCTTATTTGTGAATCTACCATGATGTGTATAGGGTAGGTATAGGGAACCCGGGCAACGTCCTATCCATCATTGACACAACAAAAATATAAACTACATAGAAACATATAAAATAAACATATATCTTTTGTCTCGAGCTACTCTCAGTTGAGATAATGCCCCTAGTGGCACTAACTCAATTGCTGCTCTAAGTCAGGCTGATGTGCTACCTTGCTAGTGTGTCACCCCAGTGGTCTTCCTGCTTTGGAGGATGTAATTTTGCTATGTTTTCCTTCCTTACATGGCCACTGCACACCGATGAGAGCCTTGTTAATTTGGTAGGCCTTACTACATGGCCAGTAAGCTACCTCTTATGGCTTCGTTTAAGATATGTGAGTCTGCTACGCTTTCATCTTGGATTTGACTTCATGCATTAACTAGGTCGAGTATATTTGAGGTTTAGGATAAGTCCCCTATTGGCTCCTTCCCTTCTTACTGCTACAAGTTTTGGTCCAGTCCTTCCTTAGGTCTCATTGCTTAGTAGTCACTCTAGTATAGCATCTCCTCGATGACATAATATCCCGATGATCAGTTTTACATGGAAAGTTATATGCCTACATGCTTTCTTTCTAGATTGATTATTGCACACCAATGGGCACCTTAGGTTGGTTGATTCTCCATATGCTAATGGATACACCACTCATGCTGATGGATACACCTTAGATTGGTTGGTTTTCTCACCTTAGGATACACCACCCATGGCAGATGTAAGTCTGTTATGCTTTCTCCTTGAGTTGGCTACTGTACACTTATAGGCTTTCTTTTATAGGGCTTAGGATAATGCCCCTAGCATCACCTCCCCTATGGGCACTATATTTGGATCACATGCTTTGTGACCCCATTTAGACACTACCGGTTTATGAGTTGGATAGTTCCCCTTTCACAATAACCACCCTATGGTTGGAGAATCCATCTATGGATGTGCTGATTCTCCCTTGGTCCAAATCGAGATAGGTCAAGGCCATATAGCCTTCTTAGTATGGTCCCTCACACCAACATCATGCACATATAAATAAAATATATATTCACTTGTATATTAGGAGGGCACCCCTAGCGGTACCTTCTCCAAAGCATGCATCCTATATTTAGGGCAGTGTCATCAAAACTCCTTATATAAATTTGTTAACTACTCTTGAATTGATATAAGTCCCAGCATTCACTTTCGGTAGTCACCCCAAGTCGTTGATTTGTTTGTTATACCATGTCACCCAGTGGTTGTTCCTACTTTAGAAGATGTAAGTTTGCCTTTGCCTTCTTCTAGCACATCATTACACGAAGACCCTTAGGTTGGCTAGCTCTACCATGGCGGTAGAATCCCTTTGGATTTATAAATCGAGATAGGATAAGTCCAATAGCCCCTTCTCTGGATCACATAGACATGGTCCATAAATTAAATCTATCAAATTTGATTAAGCTCACATCCCTAGTGAATATGCCCTCAATTCAAAATCAAACTTAACCAAAAGAGTAATATCAAATCACATGAATTTAAGATAAATTTAATCCTGACTACTTTTGAGTTAACATATGTCCCTAGCAACATTCACTCAGTAGTCTCCTTAGGTTAGGTTTGATTTGTTGTGCATCCAACAAGTCACCCAAGTGATTGTTCCTTACTTTAGAAGATGTAAGTCTACTATGCCTATTTTGTAGCACAATTGTTGCACACCAAAAAGCAACCCCTTAGGTTGGCTAGCTCTACCAGCGGTGGGTATCCCTTTGGATTATAAACTTGAGGTAGGTCAAGGATGATATAGCCCTTCTCGGTGGTCCATACACCAACAACATCCATACGTTAACTCATATTAAATTAAACCCAACTTGATTTTCCCTAGTGGAGTTAAATCGCACCCTTCTCCTTAGTGGAGCCCCAAATCATATATAAAATAAGTCAAACAAATAAATCAAATTCAAAACCAACCTCCCAGTGGAGCCAAATTAAACCAACTCCCAGTAGAGTCTAAATCAAAGAAATCAACAAACTCTTATTCCCCAATGGATACATCCCCAAATCTATGAAATCAAACTCAAATCTTAATCCCAATGGATAGCAAACATACTTCCTGGTGAAGGTTCATATACCGATCCCCGTGGGAGCCCATATCTATAGATATGCCTCCACATCAATTAAAACAAAATAATTAAATTTGATTCAATCTTAATCCACGGTGGATTATAGATTCTTATCCCTAGTAGATCTTATTTCCACAAATCATATAATCAAATTCAAAAACCTTATCCCAATAGATTTTCTTCTTCTATGCCTCATAGACCCCTCACATGTCATGTCCAATGCATGTGTGATCCCCTAAGATCTCCACCATGTCCTTGACATGGAATTCTCATCAAATCTTATTTCTTCTCTTATGCACCTTTAATACTTTAACAAAAGCCAAATAATGTATTCATTCAAATTACATCATCTTAACATTGTAATCAACATTTTATTATTTGTGATGGTGAAAGCTCAAACTAACTATACAATATCATGCTAAACATATTATAGTGTGAATTAACATATATTATAATATTATATTATAATTTATAATATAATATATTATCTAACATTACACCTCATTAGAATCACTTAAAGGAACAAATAACAAAATTTTCTCAAAATATGAATAATGTTCATTTTGAATGTAAAAGTATTATTTTTCTATTAAAAATGGTACAAAATAGCATAATTTTTGTGTTGCTTCCTAGTGTGTGCCATGAATTTGGCCAAATTCTTCCATCTCAATGTTCAAATTAACATTTTTGTGAGTTTTGACCCAATGTATTATAACAAAAGTAAAACATACTAAAATGTACAATAACATTTAGTAACACACCACATTCATATATATGTGAAGTTATATTGTTATGTACATTATATTTTAATGCTTTCATATAATATATTATCTTACATTACACCTTAAAATGAATCACTTTAAGCAAAAAAATTATAAAATTTGGTTGAAAAATGAACATTTATTTTGGATGCAAAATTCCATTCTTTTGATTAAATGACACACCATAGCACACCCCAATGATGTTCCTAAAGCTTACCTTAAATTTGGCCAAATCCCATCATCTCTTTATAAATAGTATTTTTATGAATTATACTAGTACAAACTCTACTACATCATACTATAACAAACTAAAATATGCTAAACAATAAGTAGTAATACAAAAGTATGCTATAATGCATGATGCTACACTATGTTATGGCATCTATATTATAATACACTATAACATATTATATTATATTATATTGCATATCACATCAAGGATTTTCTTAAGATAAAAATCATAAAATTAGTCTAAATAATAAAATTATATATTTTAGTCATTATCACTTACATATTTTAAATTGAAATAAAATATTATGATGCCATGCTCTACCTATTATGAATTTGACCAAATTCCACCATTTTAAAGTCTAAATCAACATTTTTATAAATAATGCTAGTGTATTCTTGACTGGATGATTTTAAAATACTAAAAGAATTTAAAATGCAGAACAATATATTATGATATATGATGCTATACTATGCTTCAACATATAATATTTATTTTGAACATAAAATCTTACTTTTAGACTACAAGTGGCATAGCACACCTTTGGTACTACCTAATTCCCACTTCAAATTTAACAAATTTCATCATCTCATTTATTAAATCAATATTTTTTATGATTTATATATACTATAGGCAATACCATAATATACTAAAACATTTCAAAACATCTTATAACATCCAAAAACATATCACTACATGCTCAAATATATGATGCTACATTATACTATAATATATGGTATTATAATATGATTTAGGGTTAGGATTTAGGTATTCAAATCTAATAGTCAAGGGAAAGTCTCTTGAAGAAATTTCTTTAGCTACCATAACTATGTTAGGATTAGGTCATTCTTTAGATCTACTCTTGACATCTTTATTTATTAGGGTTTGGGTTAGGTTTAGGGTTTAGGGTTTAGGGTTTGGGGTTTAGTGTTTAGAGTTTAGGGTTTAGGTTTGTAGGTTTTAGGATTTAGGTTTAGGATTCTAAGTTTTAGGGTTTTAAGGTATAGGGTTTAGAGTTTAGGGTTTTGGGTTTTGGGTTTCATGTTTAGTGTTTAGGGTTTTTAGGTTTTAGGTTTATGGGTTAAGTTTTATTTTAAGATTTAGGGTTTAGGGTTTAGGGTTTAGAGTTTAGGGTTTAAGATTTTTTTAACAGAGAATAAATTCAAGTTCAACATTTCTTCTTTTCAATTTAATTAACCAAGTAGCACACCAAGTTTTCTAAGACACAAAGAACGATATAGATAAAAAATGAGCACCCATAGAGCAAATCAAAAATAATAAATAAGTAGAATCATCACTACTATAAAGACACAATTCCATAAGAAGCAGATTGGATCGATCATTTTTTTTATTTCTTTGATTCTAATCGTGAACAGCAATACGTAATGGGATTCACCATCATATCCGATCTCTCTCTCACCACCACCTGTAACCTCCGTCACTCCTCCTTCCTCCATAACAACCATTGCTTTGACCATCGCCTCTATATCCACCATCATCTCCAAATCCCCCACCACCACTTCGATAACCACCACCACCACCTTTGCCTCCACCGCTAGATCTAGATTGAGCCTAGTTGATAGTGATGTTTATGTCATCATGTTTCTACACATTCTTAAGGTTTAGGGTTTAGGATTTAGGGTTTACGGTAGTAGGCTTTAGGATTATGGTAGGTTGTGGGATTAGGATTTGTGTGGTATGGTTTAGGGTTTAAGTTTGTGGGTTTGTTTTATGGTTTAGGATTTAGGGTTTTAAGGTTTGTGGGGTTTAGGGTTTATGGTTTTAGTTAGTTTAGTTTACTTTTGTGTTTTGGGTTTATTTAGAGTTTAGTATTTTTTAATTAAGCAAACCCATAGTTTAGTTTATTTAATTTATTTAGTTTATTTTTTTTATTTATTTTAGTTTATTTTATTTTTATTTTCATTTAGATTTATTTTTATTTTTATTTAGTTTAGTTTATTTAATTTTAGGTTTATTTATTTTAATTTTAGGTTTTATTTTATATTATTTTAGGTTTAGTTTATTTTTAGCTGAGTTTTATTTTATTTTATTTTTTAGGTTGTTTAATTTTTATTTTAGGTTTAGGTTTATATTTTTATTTTATTTTTTAGGTTTAGGCTCACATTTTATATTAGGTTTATATTTTTTTAGGTTTATTTTTTATTTTTAGGTTTAGTTCTTATTATTTTATTTATTTATTTAGGATTAGTTTATTTATTTTAATCATTTTATCTTTATTTAGGTTTTATTTTATCTTATTTTAATTTTGCTTAGGTTTGCCTTTTTATTTTATTTTTTTATTTATTTTTTTTAAGCCTAGGTTTTACTAGTTTATTATCTTTATCTTTGTGGTATCTTTTATCAGTTTATTATCTTTATCTTTATCTATTGTGGCCCAGGGCCACAGTCAGGGCCCAGTTTAGTAAGGCTCAGTTGGGTTGGGTCTTAGGCCTTTTCAGGGCCCAGGCTTTAGTGGTCAGTGGCTCAGGCCAGTCAGCCAGGGCCTTATGTGATTAGGGCTTGGGCCCAGTTTAGCTCAGGCTTGAGTAGGCCTTTGAGTCAGGCTAGTATTAGGGAGTCAGCTGGATCATTTGTGGATCATGGCTCAGTTAAGTGGTTAGGTCAGATCAGGATGGGTCCAGGATTTAGGGCCCAGTTTTTTTAGGGCCTGTGGCCTAGGCCTTGTCATTAGGTCAGGACCTGTTTAGAGCTAAGGCCTGGACACTTGGCTTCTAATTTAAAAAAAACCACAAATGGTGATAGCTCATTTAGTTTATTTAGTTTATTTTAAATTATTAGTTTATTTTTTTATTTTAGGTTTTTTCTTTATTTATTTATCATTTATTTTATCTTTATTTTAATTTTAGCCTAGTTTTATTTTATTATTTAGGTTTAGTTAGGCTCATTTATTTTTTTTAGCTTATTTTATTTAGGTTTAAATTTTATTTAGATAGTTTAGGTTTATTTTATTTAGTTTATTTTATTTAAGTATTTTTAGTTAGGTTTATTTAGTCATTATTTTATTTAGTTTTTATCAGTAGATTATTTAGCCTAGTTTTATTTTATTTAATTTTTTAGCCTAGTGTTATTTTGAGCATTAGGTAGTTTTCCATCAGATCAGTTTATTATTAATTTATTTTATTTTGTTTATTTAGGTTTAGGTTTATTATTTATCTATTTCAAAAGGTTAGGGCCCAGGCCTAGAGCCCAGGGCTCAGGGTTTATGATTTCAGCTTCAGGCTCAGAATCCAGCCCAGGATCAGGGCTCAGGGCTCAGTGGCCCAGGGCTCAGGCCTGGGATTACAGGATCTCTAGGGTCAGTAGGCTCTATATGGTTTTGGGTCAGGGGCCTCAGGGCCCAGGTCAGTGGCCTAGGGCCCAGTGGTCAGGTTCAGTTTCTGCCTTAGGGTCTTTGTTATAGTTAGTGGCCCAGGGCTCATGTAAAGATAAGGATTTTTTTTACACAAACCCAGGTTTTGGTTTACCTATCTTTTATTTTTATAGTATTTTTTATTTATTTAAGTTTTTATTTTAGTTTATTTATTTTGTTTATTATATTTATTTTTTATTTTAGTTATCTTTTAGTTTAGGTGTAGGTTTATTTTTTTAGATTATTTTATCTTATTTTATTTTAGGTTTATTTTATTTTAATTTTTGTTTATGTTTAGGTTTTATTTTATTTTTCTAGGTTCTAGTTTTTTAGATTTTATTTTAAGTTTATTTTAGATCATTTTTAGTTTGATTTTATTTTATTTTATTTTATTTAGTTTAATGTCACGTTAGTTTATTTTAGGTTTAGGTTTTAGTTTTATTTATTTTGTTTAGGTTTAGGCTCATTTTATTTTATTTTTTTAGCTTTAGGATTTTCTTATGTTTAGGGTTTAGTTTTATTTTTTATTTATTTTTAGCTTTTAATTTTAAGTTTATTTTTGAGGTTTAGGTTTCTATTTTAGTTTTATTTTATTTTTTTTAGGTTCATGTTACATTTATTTTATGTAGTTTTATTTAATTATTTTCTATTTTGTGATAAATTTAAGTTTTAGTTTATTTTACTTAGTAGTCTTTATTTATTTATTTTAATCTAGGTAGGTTGCTTTAGTTATTTAGGCCCATGTTTTTATTATCTGTATTTAGTAGGGCCTAAGTTTTTTTAGGGTTTCTGTTTTAGATCCAGGGATCAGGGTCAGACAACAGGGGCTCTTGGTGCCTAGGTCCAGTGGGGCCAGGATCCAGGGTCCAGGTCAGGGTCAGTTAAGGTCAGGCCTGTGGCCTGGTGTCAGGTGGGCCTGTGGCCTAGTAGTTTATGGTCTGATTAGAAAGTCTAGATATTTTAATAAAATTTAAATTAAAATTTTATTTAATTTAATTAATTTATTTTAGGTCATTTATTTATATTTTTTTTGGCTTATTTTCTATTTTAGTTTAGTATATTTTAAGTTTAAGTTTAGGTTTATTTTATTTTAGGTTTAGGTTTTTAGGTTTTATTTTAGTTTCTTTAGGTTTAAGTTTTTTTAGTTTATTTTAGTCCATTTTATTTTATTTAGTATTTGTTCATGTTAGTTTACTATGTTTATTTTTAACCTATTTTAAGTTTATTTTAAGTTTAGGTTTTAATTTAGTTTTATTTAATTTTATTTTATGTTAATTATTTTATCTTTAGGTTTATTTTATTTTTTTTTAGGTTTTTAATTTTTTGTTTAGTTTTTTATTTATTTTATTTTAGTTTAGTTTTTTTTTTATTTATCTTTGGTTTTATGTTGTTTGGTTTTCTTATATTTTGGATTAGTTTTCTTTTTATTTATTTTTTGTTTATTTAGTTTAGGTCATTTTATAGTAGGGTTTAGGGTTAGTTTGGGGTTTAGTTTTAGGGTTTAGTTGGTTTTAGGCTTAGGATTTAAGGTTATTAGGTTCATGGTTTGTGGTTTAGGTTTATTTAGGGTCAGTTGGTTAGGATTTATTTTGTGGTTTTAGGTTAGGGTTAGGATTAGGGTTTAAAATTTAGAGTTTTGATTTTTTTTCTGAAAGTTAGAATTTTATTACTATAAAATGAAAAGATACAGTGTCTTTAGAAGGTTATTTGGCACCAATTTATTTTAGACTAGATTTTGTGGATTTTACCTTGTCTATTTTATTGTCATTTAATTATTAAGTTATCATTTTGTTTTGGTGATGTTTATTATTGTTATTCTCCGAATGGGTTATTTTCACTGAATTTTGGGTGAATGTTGAATTAATGCCTTTCTGTTCATTTAGCCTACATCTCCTCGCTTATATTGTTTTTTAGGTAGTGGTGGGGTTTTTTATTGATCAAGGTTGGCATTATATTTTGGTTGATATGTTTCCCTTGATGGGAATTTGAGTTTGATGTGGGTAGTATTTTGCTTTAAATGTCTTTCTATTTTAATGTTCATAGGATTTGGATTGGTGTGTTTATTTATTTATAGAGTTGGACTTATTTTTGGTATTATTTTGTTTCCTAAAATTTTAGCATCAGATTGTTTCTTTTTTATAAGTTTGATGGTAAATTTAAATTGCATATTCATCAGATCTCTATATGCTTATCCCGGTTTTGTATCTATGTCTACTATTTATTGTCATCTTTTTCTTTCTTTTATTATGCTGCTCAGAATCATAATTGATGGTTCAAAGTTGAAAGGTGATTTGGCTATGGATAACAATTTTTGTGATTATCATCTTGTTAAGCTTTATAATTTTCCTTATGGACATCGCCTTAGGTTTGTTGTTATGGAAAATTAATCAATTGGATGGTAGTAGCATGTGTGGTACCCTTATGCAAATGTATGACAGCAAATTAGTGTGGATTTTTTGCTACACCCTTTTCTCTGCCTTATGGTCAGTATAATTATTTTTAGTACTAACTAGCATCCAAGATGGTTTGCGTTTTTTCTCTTAATGGGGTTCCCTTACAATTTTCATGGATCAAAAGCTCTATACCTAATTAGATGGTGGGGACAAGTGCATAGGTTTGTTTCTTGTAATTGGGTATTGTATTTGCTTTCATTGTGTGAGTTTTGTACTAGATGGGGTTTACTCTTTAGGTTGATTGTAGCCTTTGAGCTAGACTGAATTGACCTCTTTAAGGATCTTGTAACCCTTTTCATTTGAGCAACAAAATTCCCCTATATGGGGTTCCCTAAAAAAATAAATAAATAAAAAAATTTAAACATAACATCAAACAATTATATAAACTATCGTAATAGAATAAAAGGCCAGTGCGGTCGAGTACCACCCTACAAGCTGAAGAGAGAAAAGATGGGTAGCCGAGCTCTACCCTTATAGAACCTAGAATATGAAAGGATAATTATAATTGTATTAAATGATATAGGGGTGTTCTTTCTTCATATCTCCATTTCTCATTTGGTTCCTTCTTTGATTTGGATGGTTCTTGCTTTAATGGCATCATAGAGCATCCCAGGATAAATCCTTCGGCCATTGCTCATCCTAAACCTCCATAGCACTAATCCTAATTCCTATTGCAAAAATTACATTTATGTGAGAAAGGTAAATCTAACTACACCCAAATAGGTTACATTGTATATAATCCCAAGTAGTTGTATTTATAATTTGGGTTTAGCACCCTACACATGGGTAACTAAGCCCACCTATCTTAACTTGGTTTATGCTAAAGGATTTAAGCAACCTGCAAAAAGGGCATTCACATTTATTAGTGTTATAAAGAGAGGAAAAGAAGATTGCTATCTTTCATCCCTAGCTTAAGTCACTAGCTAAAGTATATTAATTTGGCTTAGTTCTTTTTAGTGAATGGCTTGTTAAAGAATTTATATAATCCAAAGTTTAGGTTCACTTTAAATAATACTATTCAAATTGAAAGGCATCTTATGATTAATTTAATTAAATTTCCACTTGACATATATTAAATCATTCCTTTCCATCACATGTAACATGCATATGATTTAATGTATCTATACATGTAACATATTTTAGCACACTTAAATGATGAATGTATGTGTATATTTAGAATTTATATTTTATTTTATTGAATTATTTAGACATATTAATTTAAAAATTTATCCAATTCTTGTATAAAAGGACATAAGAATGAAATTAAATAAGCATGTGTCATTGTTAATCTAGGAAAGTGAGGTAATCAAATGACCTTCTTAGAGCTAGCTAAAGCCTCATATTTCTGGGATGTTCAGACTATAAACCCATTTGCATTCTAACATATATATATATATTGTTATACATGAACATAGGAAGTAAGCTCCAAATCATATGGCTAATTAATTCAACCACTTAGTCAATTATGAATGCATGCACTTTTATTGTAAAATGGGATTTTTATTCACTAATCACATATACATATACATGTACAAAGACATAGGTAAGTATGTGTCATTGTTAAACTAAGGAAGTGAGGTAATCAAATGACCTCCTTGGGGCTAACTAAACCCCATATTCTCGGGTTGTCTATACTATATACTTTCTTTTCATCGACACACATGGATTTACACATAAATGAGGGAATGAAAACCATGCAAAGATTGTATATATATTTATTTATTAATGAAAATATTTTTTTATCCAAATTCCAATGTTGAAATACATATAAATGTAATCAAATGGGTATGTGTCATTATTAAATCAGGGAAGCGAGGTAATCAAATGACCTCCTTGGGGCTAAATAAACCTTGTGTTCCCAAGATGTCCAGACTATATACCCATTACCATTCAATATTATATAAATCAACACATCAATAGAGGAAAGAGAACTCAACATTCATACACTTAAGCTATAAGCACATGCATTTCTTATGTATTTATAAATAGCATCATAACACATATTATTATTCATTTATAAGCTTTTGAAAAATATATTTGGATTTAATAGTGATAACAGCCATGCATATATTAAATTAAATAAACACATGCAAGCTTACGTAAAGGAAATCCATTTTATTTTACTTGATTTTGAAAAGATGGATGCATAAATTCAAATGACATACTAAATTTAACATGATTGGAAAGAGGACAATCAAATATAAGCATGTGATTCATTCAACCAAACTAGTTCATAAGGGCAATCAAATCAAATAAGATTATTTAAAGCAAATTGAAGCTTCTTTATTAATTAAGTTTTGGATTTGATTTGATTTAAAGAGGGGAAGAGAAATCATCACTTGTTGTTTTAAACCCATATTATGATTTGATTTAATTTAAGGAAATGTAATTAAGTTGATTTTATGGGTTAATTAGGTTGAACCCTTAATTAGATGAATTAATTAATTACTTATGTCACCTTAAAGTAATTAACTAAATAAATATGAGCCAACATGATATGCATGAAAATAAACTTGCAAATGATCCTAGGAAATAAAAGGGCTAATGTAATTATGATTAATAGTTAATTAAATTAAGGGACTTAATTAATTACTCTTATGATTTTCCCACACATGTGGTCTAACCATAATTTCATTAAACTCCTTTATGTTATTAAACAACTAAAGATCTACCCCATGATTTAATTAATTAAGGTCAAATGGGATTATCATTTCAAATTGATTAAGTCATTTAATTAATTAGTTAAATCTTAATTAATTTCATTTTAAAAAGGGTGAAATGAACTTAGGGAAAGGGGTCCCAACCCTATTCCTTAGTTCACTTACTATTAAACAATGAATAATAAACTTAATTAAACCATTTATTATAGTTCATGGGATTAATTAATCATTAATTAACTTAAAAGAGTAGTTAAGGTTTAATTAGTCAATTTTTCTAATTAAGAGCAAAATCCCAAAGAAAATCATGGAGGTAGAGGTCATCCCATTAAATTAACCCAAAATTTTGGGATTAATTGCTCAAGTAATTAAGAGTAATAAGCTAATTAATTTTGTAATTAAACCTTAATTACTATTTAAAATTAGTTAAGATCATTTTTAATTAATTCTCCTTCAAACGGCCTTTAAAATGAGTATTTATTTGCATTTTTTAATTTCTCTATGATTTTTTTTTTTATTTTTAGAAGTTTAAGCCATTAAAAGTGATTAAGTTACTAATTTTAATGTTGGCACTATCGCATGCTTTTCTACAGATTGGCTACTTAAAACTTATCCACTGCCTACATGGCATGCTTTGTCCACCATCCCATCTAAGATCGATAGCTACATTAATCCCAGCTTAATGATTAAATCAGATTGATCTAACAGATCAAATCATGACCATCCATTCCTATCATGTAGAATAGATGGTGCGATATCTAACTTCATGTGATTGAGGGAGAGTGGAGTTTGTCCGCCATTTCTCACTTGATACAAGGTTACCCAAGCACAGATCAACTCCAAAAGGATCCTACACTTTGATGACATCGATTGGAGGGGATCCAACGATCATGGTCACATGAGATGCAAGTTTTCTTCAAAAAGCTCCAACCCATTTTTGCCTAAGGATCGCTTTTGTAAGCATACCTCTCTAGCGCTCAAGATCGGTGGCTTAAACTATTAAGAAAGCTTCATCTAGTGGAGATGAAGCCTTATTGAGCAGCAATTAGATCAATTCCTCAACATTTGTTTAGAAGGCCATAGACCAATTATTTGGAGCTCAACTTTAATTGAAGTCCCACACTCGGTGCTTCGAAAGCTTGAGAGATGATTCATTCTTGCTCACAGGGCTGTGGTTAATTTGAGTTTAATAGAGAAATGGGGAAGTTAGGTTAGAAATGGGAGTGTCTTATTTTCGGATGGACGGCAATGGCATTTTTCAATCGAGGAATGAGTTGGGACCTTAGGGAATGCATCTAGCAGCTCATCTTGGGTAGTTAGGGCCCTAAGGAATGATTTTTGTACGTGTTTGAGTGCAAACAAGGGGTATTCTCCTTGATTGGACGGGATCTGGCTTCTGGCGACAACCATCTCATGGAGTCATGAGGAAGGGAGGAGGTGAATTGGCTTCTGGTTGAAGGTGTGGAGGTGGTCGCCAAGGAAATCATGGGTGTCCTATGGGTTTCAAATGCTCTAATGGGGAGGGTGAGGTGATTTCACCTCCCATGGTCATGGTCGACCCAACCACCCTTGGGTTGAAGTGTCCGTGCCTGGTGGACATTGGGAGAGTACCAAGTGGCCAAGGAATGAAAATGACTACTTACATGGGTGATTTGTTTCCCGTGATGCCCTTAACCCAAGGGTAGAATGATCATTTGCCATTGGATTTTATTTAGGCAACTCTAAAATGAGCCAAAATTGGGTTAGTCCAAATTTCAAGTCAATTTGAGTTGATTTGGTTAGATTTAGCTCAATTTGACTCATTTAGGTCAAATTAGGGTAGGTTGGGTCAAGTTGATGAATTGGTCAAATTGGGTCAAACCAAGGGTTGGGTCAAGTTCATATTATCATTTGGGATGTTTTGGTTCAATTGGTTTGGTTTAGTTTGGCTTAGATTTGATTTTGTCTCATTTGAATTCATTTGGGTCAAGTTGACCAATTTGACCAAATTGGCCAAATTGGCTTGGGTTGGGTGTTGGTTTGGGTTTAGTTAACTAGTTGAATATGATTGTAGGATTTGGTTTCAATTAATTTGGATTTGGTTTTAATTTAGGCCAACATGACCCTTTGGGTCAATTTGGGCTAAGTAGGTCAATTGGGATTAATTGGGTCCAATCATGGCTTTGGTCAAGTTCAATAATCAATTTGGATTAAACTTGAGCCATTGGTTGCAATCAATTAGATTTATATTTTGATTTATATTTTGATTTGACCCAATTTGGTATTTTAGGTCAATTTGGGTCAACTTGGATCAAGAGGGCCAATTGGGTTTGGTTTGACTCAATTGAAGGTCAAGTCATATTCAAATATTGATTTTGATTTTATGAATCATTAGTTTTAGGGGATTTAGCATAGGTTGCAATTTGGCTAGTTAGGGTTCATATGGGTTAATGGGTTGACTTGGTGAAATGTCCAACTTACTAGGTACGTGATAATTGATCAACTTAGGGTGATCAACAATCATGATGGGAGGTTTTGATAGGTTTGGTTCAATCCATATTGGGTAGGATTAAAACTTGGCTCAAATAGGTCAAATTGGCCACTTTAGGTCAAGTGGACCAATTTGGTTTAGTTGGCTTGATTTTGGGTTGAGTTTGATTTAGTTGAGTTTATATATGGATTTGGGATTGATATATAAATTCAATTACAGTTGGCCACTTGATGATTGTATATTTTATTTATATTTGTGAATATGATTGAAGGTATGATTGATTCATGAGAAAATCAATTGAATTTTGGGTTTTAATGAAAGAAATTTGGCTAAGTCCATGAGTTGGGTCATGGGCTTAGTTTGGATTTTGATTTGGTTTTATTTAGTTTTGATGATTTCAATGTATATTTCATTTAAATTTGTGAATAAGATTGATTTGTGAGAAAATCAATTGAGTTTTAGTTGATTTGGGTTAAGATTTGGCTAAGTCCATGGGATAGGTCATATGACTTAGGAAGGGTTTTAAATTTTTTTGATTTAGTTTTGATCATTTTAATGTAAATTTGATTTATATTTAGTTACTTGATTGAAAATATAAATTGATTATGAGAAAATCAATTGATTTTGGATTGATTTGGATTAAGATTTGGCTAAGTCCATGGCATAGGTCATATGGCTTAGGAAGGGTTTCAAGTTTGGCTTTGATCATGGGCTTCAATCATTTGGTTTTGGAATTTGGGTTTGGATTTGGATTTGAATTTGATGTTTCAATTGAACTTGAGTTTTTGTTTGAGAAGTTGAACATCAATTGGATTTGGGTTGTAGGGTAGGTGGATTATCTTAATCTCTAAGGCATAACCTAATCCTACAGTTAACCCTCCTAAGTCTTTAAGCTTAGGTTAAGTGTTTACCTAGTTATTAAAAGTGTCTTATGAGTAGGGAAGTCTTAATGTCTAGAAGGCTCCTAAGTCTAAGATGGGAAGATTGAATCTGCACTCCAAAAGTGAGGTTAGTAGGCCTGGGGCTCCATAGTGTTGCCCATGGAGATAGATGATTAGAAGACCGAATCAATGTTTCACATTATTGACTCGGATATGTCTTTCAACACTTTGCTTGGGAGACCATGGATACTTGAGAATTACTTAGTTCCATCCCCTCTGCATCAGTGTATGAAGTTTGTGAGAGGTGGGATCGTCTAATGAGTCAAAGGAGATCTCAAGCTATTTATAGTTCACAAGGTCAACATTTATGAGGATGTTGCTTACTAACTCCCTCAATATCAAGAAGTATATTCTCGTGAACTTAGACAATGTTTAAAAATAAAAGAGAAAGAAAAAAGATAAATAAAAAGAAAGAGAAAAAGAAAAGAAAAGAGAAAATGGAAAAGAAACTAAAAGAGAATAGAAATAGGCTTGGAGAAGGAAGTGGAGCCTAACATTAGATTCCACCCACAGTTCGTTACTCCATTTGAACATATGGGCAAGATGACCTGACTTCCACCAGGCAGAGGAAGAGGCAAGTTCAGAGGCAGTCTCAGGTGTGGAAACCTTCTTATTGACCACCCAATAGAATATATACCCCATCTACTAGGAGTACACCTACTATCTATATATACTTAGAATCTAGTTCATAGGATGAGTCTTATACGATTAGAACACCAACCATCTCTTCTCATTAGTAGATTCCCTTGGAGGTGACATCTAAGCCAAATAGCAATGAAGACCCTGCTCCAAAGCAAAGCATAAGTGTATTCAAGTCAATATGTGAAACAGTTAGGCATCAATTGGGAACCTTAGCTCTAACCCCATTGTCCTCTCAAAATGCTGAGGATTTGGTAGTTAAGGAAGCCCCTAAGTCATCCACATCTATGAAGACTCAGAGGTTCTTTCTGGGAGCATCATTCTCATGTCAAGAAGTTGATGTAGAATTTGAGAATGATTCATATACAGATTTAATAGAATTACCTTTTGATTGGTACTTGCCTTATGTTCATAATTTAATAAAGAAAGGGTTAATCTAATATAATTGGTCAAAGCATAGGACAGACTACTCCAAAAGAATATGGAAGAATAAATGCAAAAGCTCTCAATCAAGATTGGGATTAAGATTCAGTATAGTGAGTCCAATCGATGATGATGATTACTGCATAGTCATCACAAATCATTTGGAATCTGATAAGTTCTTTTCAAATCACATTAACTCATATGAGGAGCTATGCTTTAAAACTTTAGATGATCTAGATAGTTTTAAAGTCAAAGATGTACTATTAGAGTTCACAGAATAGATCAAGTCAACCATCAATGAGTTCAAGGAAATCAACTTAGAACTAAGAAGATCAACGCATACATACATTCTTGTTGAATGAAATTGAAACCAATGACTTAGTTAGGCTATTAACTGAGTTTAAGGACTGCTTTGCATGGAGTTATGAAGAGATGTCTTGATTGGCTCTTGACATAGTGGTTCATAAACTAGCAATAGAGCATATTGCTAACCCAATCAAGCAATCTCCAAGATGCATGCGATTAGACATAGAACAACAGGTCATTTCTAAAGTTAATAAACTTATCGATGCTGGTTTCATTCAAGAAGAAAAATAACTTACTAAGTTAGCCAGCATCATCCCAATTACAAAAAATATTAGCTAAATTCACATATGCATCGATTTTAGGGATTTAAATAAGGCATATCCAAAAGATGAATTTACACTACAAATTTTGGAGCTAATGGTGGACATTTCCTCATCTCATGTAGTCTTTTATTTCATGGATGGCTCATCTGGATATAACCATATAAAGATGGCCCCTAAAGATGAAAGAAACACTACTTTTAGAACCCCGATCAGAATCTATTGCTATAAGGTCATGCCTTTTAGCCTTAAAAAATGCCAGTGCTACATACTAGTGAGCTATGAATTGAATCTTTGATGAACTCATTCATCATTAAGTCGAGTGCTATGTCGATGATCTTATGGTCGAAAGTGGAGAAAAGGAAGGCCATATCTTTGACTTGAGAATAGTTTCAAATAGTTAACATAATTTAACCTCAAAATGAACCTCCTGAAGTGTTCATTTTGAGTAGCTTCAATGAAATTCCTTGGATTTTTTGTCCGACACCAGGGAATAAAAATTGATTAGGAGAAGGTCAAAGCGATATTAGAAGGGCAGTTGGCATATCTAAGATGCTTTATATCCAACCTATGGAAGATGTCATCCATTCTCGACTTGTCAAAAGGATGCCAAGTTCATGTGGATGACAAGTGTGAGCATGTCAAGACATCAAGCATTACTTGATGATGATGCTTCTAGTACTCTATCTCGCAAGCTCATGCTTTACACTGCTGTGTTAGATGACTCCCTTGATGCTTTGTTGGCCTAAGCTAATGAAAAAGAGAAGGAAAATGCACTCTACTACCTCAACTGTGGTCTAATCCACGCCGAGGCTAATTACTCACTTATTTAGAAGCATTGTTTAGCTTTAATCTTTGCATCCTAAAAGCAACAGCATTACATGCTTTCTCATAAGGTGAACTTGATCCCTAGGATCAATATGGTATAGTATCTCATGACATGGCCGACACTATCTGAACAGTTAGAACGATTGTTAATGATCCTCTTGTAGTTTGACATTACCTTTGTACCCCTCTATGTGGTGAAAGGATAAGTGCTAGCAAATTTTATAGCAGCACACCCACTTCCTACTAACTCTCTTCTTAGTGATGATCACCCCGATGAACAAATCATGAACTTAGGGGATACTAGAACTCACTTCTAGGAGATGTACTTTGATGGTGCAGCATTCTCTCAAAGAGAAGAAGAATCATAATCTACTCCAGGAAAGGCAGTGGTAAGAATAGTTCTCTTTACTCCAGATCATGATGTGATGAAATTCTCATATCATATATTTAATCCTTAAACTAATAATGAAACCAAATATGAGGCTCTGATTACTAGTCTAGAGTTTGCTGTTACTCTAAGCATCCAGAACATCAACATCTTCGGGGATTCTCAGCTAGCTATCAACCAAATCGTTGGGTCTTATAAAGTTATAAAGCCCAAATTCCATCACTACCATAAGTACACCATGGAGTTGTCGGTCCAAATCCCAGAGGTTACCATTTATAAGATTCCTCGAGGTGAGAATGCTAAGGAGTTGGCATGTCCGAAGGATGAGTCCATATCAACAAAGGTCCAAAATAGATAAGTTTTATCCTTTATTAATATTGAACTCATCAAAAAGTACTCTCTTGAAGGGGAGGTTGCCATTTCCAAGAAGGATGAGGAGTTAGATTGGAGGAAACCATTCATGGATTACTTAAATAAAGGCAAACTACCTCAAGAGAAGTCCCAAGTCCATCAATGAAATAAACAGCACTTTCTTACGCTCTTATGGATGGTGTCTTGTGCCAATTATCTTTCGATCACATGTGGTTATGTTATTTAGACATAAAATCGTGATCAAGGAACACTCAAGATTATTTGGAGCCAACTAATCTGGCCTGAAGATGAAAGCTAAGATCAAGAGACTAGGATACTATTAGCCATCGATGATCAAATATTGGATGGATATGGATATGCCACCGTCAAATACATGGTGTGTGGTCCTACACCAACCACCCAACATTCTACATCCTACATTGGCCTCATGGCCATTCGAGTGTTGGGGTACTAACATAGTATCGATCCTTCTTCTTCCAAGGGTCATCGCTTCTGTAAGATGTTACACTACTTTTCCAAATGTGATGGTGATTCCAGAGAGGTCACTCAAAGATGTGCTCTAGTTTTTTAGGAACCATATCATATATAGGTTTAGAGTGCATCGATGAATTATATCTGATAATGGTATTGCATTCAAGAGCATCGAGATCCACAACTTTTGCTAGAGACACGGCATAGATTGGAGATGTTCTACCATCAACTACCCAAGGGCAAACGGCTTAGCAAAAGCCTTCAACATAGCTCTCATCCAAAAATTAAAGAAGAAACCTGACAATAACACGCGACAGTGGCATGAGTAGTTAGTTGAAGCCTTGTGGGCCTTCCGCACCACATATAGAACTCCGACTAAGTCTATTCCTTTCTCCTTAGTGTATGGGTGTAAAGCCACTCTACCATTAGAAGTCCAACTCCCATCCGTGAGGATAGTTGTGGGTAGCAAGATCATAACAGAGCAAAATGCCATGATATGGTTAGAAGAGCTTGAAGGTTTAGAGAAGAGGCACCTGTAGGCATGCCAAAAGCTCAAGTTGTACAAAGCTAAAATGATTCAAGCTCACAATAAGTTAGTCCGTTCTAGAGCTTTTCAAGTAGGAGAGCTTATTTTAGTTATAAGGAGACTGATTGTTGCCCATTGTAAGATGGGAGGCAAGTTTGAACACACTTGTGAATGCCCTTTTGCCATAAAGGAGGTCTACCAATGATGATCTTATCAACTTATTAAACATAAGGGAGAGTTCCCAATGCTTCCAATCAATGAGCTTTACTTAAAAGAAATATTATAAATTATTTTTGAAAATAATTATCATCAATGAAAATTCCATTTAGAATTCAATCTCTTCCATGCTGAAAGTATTCTTATCTATGAATCTGCCATGATGTGTATAGTGTAGGTGTAGGGAACCCGGGTGACGTCCTTTCCATCATTGACACAATAAAAATATAAACTACATAGAAACATATAAAATAAACATATATCTTTTGTCTCGAGCTACTCTGAGTTGAGATAATGCCCCTAGTGGCACTAACTCAATAGCTACTCTAAGTCAGGCTGACGTGCTACCTTGCTAGTGTGTCACCCTAGTGGTCTTCTTGCTTTGGAGGATGTAAGTCGGCTATGCTTTCCTTCCTTACTTGGCCATTGCACACTGATGAGAGCCTTGTTAATTTGGTAGGCCTTACTACGTGGCTAATAAGCTACCTCTTGTGGCTTTGTTTAAGAGATGTGAGTCTGCTACACTTTCTTCTTGGATTAGCCTTCATGCATTGACTAGGTCGAGTATATTTGAGATTTAGGATAAGTCCCCTATCGGCTCCTGCCCTTACTGTGTCAAGTTTGGGTCCAGTCCTTCCTTAGGTCTCCTTGCTTAGTAGTCACTCTAGGTCACATAGCATCTGTCCTGCTGATGACATAATATCCTGATGATCAATTTTGCATGGAAAGTTGTATGCCTACATGCTTTCTTTCCAGATTGATTATTGCACACTGATGGGTACCTTAGGTTGGTTGGTTCTCCATATGCTGATGAATACACCACTCATGCTGACGGATACACCTTAGGTTGGTTGGTTTTCTCACCTTAGGATGCGCCACCCATGGCAGATGTAAGTCTGCTATTCTTTCTCCTTGAGTTGGCCATTGTACACTTATAGGATTTCTTTTATATGGCTTAGTATAATTCCCTTAGTATCGCCTCCTCGGTGAGCACTATATTTGGATCACAGCCTTTGCGAGCCCATTTAGACACTACCCGGGTTATGATTAGATTAGATAGTTTCCCTTTTCTAATAACCACCCCTGTGGTTGGAGAATCCATCCTATAGATGTGCAGATTCTCCCTTGGTCCAACAAATCTAAGATCGGTCAAGGCCAACATAGCCCTTCTTAGTATGGTCCCTCGCACACCAACAACATCCATGCAAACATATAAATAAAATATATATTCACTTGTAGATTAGGAGGACACCCCTAGCGATACCTTCTTCAAAGCATGCATCTGATAGTTAGGGCAATGTCATCAAAACTTCTTATAGGAATTTTCTAACTACTCTTGAGTTGATATAAGTCCCCAGTTGCATTCACTCAATAGTCGCCCCTAAGTCAGGTTCATTTTGTTGTGCTGCCAACATGTTACCACAGTGGTTATTCCCTACTTTAGAAGATGTAAGTTTTACATGCCTTCTTCCTAGCATAACCATTACACACCGAAAGGCGACCCCTTAGGTTGGCTACCTCTACCCGACAGCCAGTAGAGCATCCCTTTGGATTTGTAAATCTGAGATAGGATAAGTCTAATATAGCCCCTTCTCAGTGGATACATTGCACACCGACATGACCCATAAATTAATTTTATCAAATTTGATCGATCTTACATCACCAGTGAATATGACCTCAATTCAAAATCAAACTAAACCAAAAGAACAATATCAAATCACATGAATTTAAGATAAAATTAATCATGACAACTTTTGAGTTAACATAAGTCCCTAGCATTCACTGAGTCTCCCTAGGTTAGGTTTGATTTGTTGTGCATCCAACAAGTCACCCAAGCAATTGTTCCTTACTTTAGAAGATGTAAGTCTGCTATGCCTATTTCATAGCACAATTGTTGCACACCAAAAGCCAACCTCTTAGGTCGGCTAGCTCTACCCCACAGTCAGTAGATTATCCCATTGGATTAGTAAACCTGAGGTAAGTCAAGGCTAATATAGCCCCTTCTCAGTGGGTCCATCGCACACCAACAAGGTCCATACATTAACTCATATTAAATTAAACCCAACGTGATTTTCCCTAGTGGAGTTAAATCACACCCTTCTCTTTAGTGGAGCCCCAAATCATATATAAATAAGTCAAGCAAACAAATCTAGTTCAAAACCAATCTCCCTAGTGGAGCCAAATTAAACCAACTCCCCCAATAGAGTTTAAATCAAAGAAATCCAACCAAACTCTTATCCCCAATGGATACATCCCCAAACAAATCTCTGAAATCAAACTCAAATCTTAATCCCCAATGGATAGTCCAAACATACTTCCCTAGTGCAAGGTTCATATACTCGATCCCCAATGGACCTGAGCCCATATCTGTAGCACATATGCCTCCACATCAATTAAAATAAAATAAGTTAAATTTGATTCAATCTTAATCCGTGGTGGATTATAGATTCTTATCCTTAGTAGATCTTTTTTCCATAAATCATATAATGAAATCAAATTCAAACCCTACCCCAATAGATTTTCATCTTCTATGCCATCGACATAGACCCCTCACATGTCATGTTCAATGCATGTTTGATCCCATAACAGATCACCCACCATTTCCTTGACATGGAATTCTCATCAAATATTATTTCTTCTCTTATGCACACCTTTAATACTTTAACCAAATGTCTAATAATGTATTCATTCAAATTACATCATCTTAACATTGTAATTAACATTTTATTATTTGTGATGGTGTAAGCTCAAACTAATTATACAATATCATGCTAAACATATTATAGTGTGAATAAACACGCTATATTATATTATAATTTTCTATAATATAATATATTGTCTGACATTACACCGCATTAGAATCACTTAAAAGGAACAAATAATAAAATTTTCAAAATATGAACAATGTTCATTTTGATGTAAAATTGTTATTTTTCTATTAGAAATGATACAATAGCATATTTGGTGTTATTTCTTGGTGTGTGATGTGAATTTGGCCAAATTCGTCCATCTCAACCTTCAAATTAACATTTTTGTGAGTTTTGACCTAATGTATTTTAACTAAAGTAAAACATACTAAAATGTACAATAACATTTAGTAACACACCAACACATTCATGTATATGTGAAGTTATATTGTTATGTGCATTATATTTTAATGCTTTCATATAATATATTATCTTACATTACACCTCATAATGAATGACTTTAAGCAAAAAAAATTATAAAATTTGGTTGAAGAATGAACATTTATTTTGAAGGCAAAATTCCATTATTTTGATTAAATGAGACACCATAACACACCCCCAATGATGTTCCCTAAAGCTTATCTTAAATTTGGCCAAATCCCATCATCTCAGCCTATAAAATAGTATTTTTATGAATTATACCAGTACAAACTCTTTTACATCATACTATAGCAAACTAAAATATGCTAAACAATAAGTAGTATTATAAAATAGTATGCTATAATGCATGATGCTACACAATGTTATGGCATCATATATTATAATACACTATAATATATTATACTATATTATATTGCATATCACATCACAAGGGATTGCTTAAGATAAAAAAATATAAAATTAGTCTAAATAATAAAAACTATATATTTTAGTCGTATCACTTACATATTTTAAATTGAAATAATATATTATGATGCCATGGTCTACCTATTTTGAATTTGGCCAAATTCCACCATTTTAAAGTCTAAATCACCATTTTTTATAAATAATGCTAATGTATGCTTGATTGCATGATTGTAAAATACTAAAAGAATTTAAAATTCACAAAACAATATATTATGATATATGATGCTATACTATGCTACAACATATAATATTTATTTTGAACATAAAATCTTACTTTTTAGACTACAAGTGGCATAGCACACCTTTGGTACTACAACCTAATTTCCACTTCAAATTTAACAAATTTGATCATCTCATTTATTAAATCAGTATTTTTATGATTTATATTAATATAGACTATAAGGCGTAATGCCATAATATACTAAAACATTTCAAAACATCTTATAACATCGAAAAACATATCACTACATGCTCAAATATATGATGCTACATTATATTATAATATATGGTATTATAATTTGATTTAAGGTTAGGGTTTCGGGTATTCAAATCTCTAATAATCAAGGGAAAGTCACTTGAAGACAATTTCTTTAGCTACCATAACTATGTTAGGATTAGTTCATTCATTAGATACACTCCTAATGACATCTTTATTCAAGGTTTAGGGGGTTTAGGGTTTAGGGTTTAGGGTTTGGGGTTTATGGTTTAGGGTTTAGGGTTTAGGTTTGTAGGTTTTAGGGTTTAGGTTTAGGATTCTAGGTTTTAGGGTTTTAAGGTATAGGGTTTAGAGTTTAGGGTTTAGGGTTTAGGGTTTCATGTTTAGTGTTTAGGGTTTTTAGGTTTTAGGTTTAGGGTTTAAGTTTTAGTTTAAGGTTTAGGGTTTATGGTTTAGGGTTTAGAGTTTAGGGTTTAAGGTTTTTTTAACAAAGAACAAATTTAGATTCAACATTTCTTCTTTTCAATTTAAGTTACCAAGTAGCACACCAAGTTTTCTAAGACACAAGGAATGATATAGATAAAAAATGAGCAACCATAGAGCAAATCAAAAATAATAAATAAGTAGAATCATCTCTATTGTAAAGACACAATTCCATAAGAAGCATATTAGATCGATCATTTTTTAGTTTTGATTCCATCGCACACCTCGGTAATAGGATTCACCATCATATCCTTGATCTCTCCCTCTAACACCACCACTGTTGTAACCTCCGTCACTCCTCCTGCCTCCATAACAACCATTACTTTGACCACTGCCTCTATATCCACCAGCATCTCCAGATCCCCCACCACCACTTCAATAACCACCGCCACCACTTTCGCCTCCACCGCCAGATCTAGATTGAGCCTAGTTGACAATGATGTTTCTGTCATCATGGTTTTACACATTCTTAAGGTTTAGGGTTTATGATTTAGGGTTTAGAATTTAGGGTTTAGGGTAGTAGGCTTTAGGATTTATGGTTTATGGATTAGGATTTAGGGTATTAGGGTTTAGGGTTTAAGGTTTTATGGTTTAGGGTTTAGGGTTTAAGGTTTAGGGTTCAGGGTTTACAGTTGTTGGTTTAGGGTTAGGTTTAGGGTTTAGGGTTACTTTTAGGGTTTTGGGTTTAAGATTTAGAGTTTAGTATTTTTTAATTAAGTAAATAGATAAGTTTAGGTTTATTTAATTTATTTATTTATTTTTTAGTTATTTTAGTTTATTTTATTTTTTTTTTATTAGATTTATTTTTTTATTTATTTAGTTTAGTTTATTTAATTTAGGTTTATTTATTTTAATTTATTTTATTTTATATATTTTTTTTAGGTTTAGGTTTATTTTTGTTTAGTTTTATTTTATTTTATTTTTTAGGTTTAAGTTTAATTTTTTTTATTTTTTAGGTTTAGGTTTATGTTTTATTTTTTATTTTTAAGTTTAGGTTTTACATTTTATATTTAGTTTATATTTAAGTTTTATTTTAATTTTAGGTTTAGGTTTAATTTTAGTTAATTTTATTATTTAGTTTATGTTTTAGGATTAGGTTTATTTTATTTTAATTTAGTTTATTTTAGTTTAGGTTTAGGTTTATTTTATTTTAATTTTTTTAGGTTTTAGGTTTTGGGTTTTATTTTAGGTTTATTTTTTAAGTTTTAAGTTTTTTATTTAGTTTTATTTTATTATATTTTAGGCTATTTATTTTTATTTGTAGTTTCTTAGGGCTCAGTCAGTTTAGGAGGGCCCAGGGCCTAGGGTAGTGTCAGTTGACTAGGGTTTTAATCAGAGAGCCCAGGGCCCAGGTCACTTGGCCAGAGGTCAGAGGTGAAGCCTAGCAGTGGTAGGGCCCAGGATCAAGCCTGGGCCTGGCTGTCAAGGTCAGTGGCCTTCAGATATATTTGGTTTTAAACAGTCAGCAGTTAGTGGGGTCAAGGTGGCCCAGGGCCTGGGTAGGTTAGTTTAGGGAGGTCCAGATCTGGCCCAGGGTTTGGGAGGGTTCAGGCCCAGGGTGGCCTGATTTGTAGGGTGGGAAGGTTTAGGATGTGGTTTATGGTTTTAAAAGAAATGGCAGATCATTTATATTTATTATTTTAATTTATTTTAGTTTATTTTTTATTTAGGTTTTATTTTTTTATTTATTTAGTTTTGTTTATTTTATCTTAGTTTATTTATTTTAATTTAGTTTTATTTATTTTATTTTAGCCTAGGTTTAGATTATCTTAATTTTTAGTTTTATTCTTTATTATTTTTTAGTTTGTATTTTTAGTTTATTTATTTAGGTTTATTTAGGTTATTTAAGTATATTTGTTTAGTTTAGGTTTATTTTAATTTATTTTATTTATTTAATTTAGTGTTATTAGTGATCTTATGTTTAGTTTAGTTTTTATTTATTTTAGTTTAGTTATTGTAGTAGGTTTAGGTTAATTTTATTTTGTATATTTTAGGTATATTTCCTTTTTAGGACTTAGGTTTATCATTATTTTTTATTTTATTTTTAGGTTTATTTTTTATTTATGCCATTTATTTAGGTCCGTGGTATAGGGAGGGTTTAGGGTTTAGGTAGCCAGTATGGTTAGCATTAGGCTTTTGGCTTAGGATCTTGAGTGGCTAGTGTCATTAGGTCAGGATAGTTTATGGCCTGGGCACAGGTTTACCAGGGTGGGCCTAGAGTTAGGCCCAGGTGTGGGCCTATGGTAGGGTGACTCAGGGCCTAGGGCTCAGGTCATTTATTGGGTTAGGGTTAGATTTTGGCCTAGGGTATGGCCAAAGCCTAGAGATCTTTAATGCAAACCAGCAAGTAAGTTCATTAGTATTTTGTTTTATTTTATTTATATAGTTTATTTTATATTTTATATTTTATGTTTATTTTATTTAGTTTTTAGGTTTTAATTTATTTATTTTTTGGTAGTTTATTTAGATTAGTTTTATTTTTATTTTATTTTTAGGTTTTGGTTATTTTTTCTTTTTGTTTATGTTTTAGGTATTTATTTTATTTTTTTAGGTTTTAGATTTAGGATTTTATTTTAAGTTTATTTTTAGGATTCATCTTTTCGTTTAAGTTAAGGCTTATTTTTATTTTATTTTATTTTATTTAGTTTAGTGTCTACTTTTAGTTTATTTTAGGTTTAAGTTTTATTTATTTTAGTTTAGGTTTAGGTACATTTTATTTTATTTTTTTTAGCTTTAGGATTTTCCTATGTTTAGGGCCTAAGTTTTATTTTTTATTTATTTTTGGCTTTTAATTTTAGGTTTATTTTTGAGGATTAGATTTTTATTTAGTTTTTATTTTATTTTAATTTTGGTTCATGTTACAGTTATTTTATGTTTAGTTTTTATTTGATTTAGGTTTTCTATTTTTAGGCTAATTTTATTTTTTTAGTTCAGTTTTAGTATTTATTTATTTTATTTTAGTTTAGTTTTTATTTTATTTATTATTTTATCTAGTTTAGTTTTTTTTTTAGTTCATTTTATTTATGTTTAGATTTTTAATTTATATTTATTTTAGGTTTTATTTAGTTTAGGTTTTTTCAATTTGGTAGGTATGGTTCAGGATTTAGGATTAGGCTTGGATAAGGGTCAGTTTTAGTGTTTAGGTTAATTGGGTAGGATTTAGGTTAGTTAGGGCCAAAGGTTTTGAAGGGCCTAGGGTCAGGGTTTTATGGTGGGCTTAGGTTTTTTTGAATTTATTTATATTTTATTTTAAATTTTTTTTAAAATTTTATTTAATTAATTAATTTTATTTTAGGTCATTTTATCTTTATATTCTTTAGTTTAGTTTAGTTTTATTTTATTTAGTATTATTTTTATTTTATTTTAGGTTTTTTTATTTTGCATTCTTTTTTTTATTTAGTTTTTTAGTTTTAGGTTTTAGGTTTTTATTTTAGTTTCTTTTTAGGTTTAAGTTTTGAGGTTTAGCTTTATTTTAGTCCATTTTATTTAGGTAGGTTTAGTTCATGTTTTAGTTTAGGGTGTATTTTAACTTTTAAGTTTTAGGCTTTAGTTTTATATTTATTTATGTTAATTTTATTTTATTTTTTAGTTTTATTTTATTTAGGTTTAAATGTTCTTAGTTTAGTTTAAGTTTTATTTATTTTATTATAGTTTAATTTTAATTTTATTTTGTTCATTTAGTTTAGTTTAGGTTATTATTTGGATTAGGTTTTATTTATTTTATTTCTAGTTTTATTTAGTTTAGGTTTAGTCATTTTAGGTTTAGTTTAGTTTTATTTAGTGTTTAAGGTTTAGTTGAGTTTAGGTTTGGTTTGTGGTTTAGGTTTATTTTATTAGTTTTAGGTTTAGGGTTTAGGTTTTGGTTTAGGTTTAGGGTTTGGTTTAGGTTTTAGGATTGTTTAGGGTTTAGGGTTTAGAATTTAGTGTTTTGGTTTTTTTTAGAAAGTTAGAATTTTATTACTATAAAAGGAAAAGATTGTTCTTTAAAAGAGGTAAACCTCTAGAATTTCATTTTTATAGCTACAAGAAACCTAAGAGCTAAACCCCATCTAACATTAGCAAAAGAGCAATTACAATAGCAAAAAAAACATAAGAGAAAGACACAAAGTAAGATTAAAATAATTCTATAGTCAAAGGAGTCAATAGTAGTTCATGATTCCTTTGAGAAAGCAAGATAAGCAAGATCCACAACAACAACACTTGGCTTGATTGAGTAATGACCATTCCCTCTGTAAAGTTCCAAAATAAAGGAAATCTACAAAACACAAAGGAAAAGTCATAGCTGGATAAGGATAAAGAGGGAGGGAAAGAGAAGGATCTTAGGATCATCTCAAGGGAAATAATACATATGAGTCCAAATCTCATAAAGAAGGGTTACAATCATATGTAATGCCATTGACCAAAGAGAAGAGGTGAGTAACATCAAAGCCATCATAGCAGATACGATACAAGCAAACATCCAAGGCTAGCTGTAGTGTTTATCATACACCATTAGAGTTTTTGGTTTTTTTAATAGAGAACAAATTTAGGTTCAGATTTCTTCATTTTGATTTAATAAACCATGTAACACACCAAGTTTTCCAAGACACAAGTGATGACATTGATAAAAAAGTGAGCAGGTAAATCAAAACCCTAGATAATAGAATCGCCTCTAAGATAAAGACAAAGTTCCATAAGCGCAGATCGATCTTCTTCTTTCTCAGCCCCATCAACCACCTTGGCCTCTAGTATCCACCATCATATCCCCATCTCTCCCCGCCACCATGTAACCTCCATCACTCCTCCGCCTCCATAACCACCACACCACCACCACCTCCATATTTAGCCCAAATCCCCACTAAGACTTAATAACCACCCTCTTAGCCTTCCATAGCTAGATCTCATTAGTTGATAGTGATGTTTAACCATCAAGGTTTTAGGATAGTAGGTTGTGGTTTGGGTTTTAGGGTTTAGGTTTATGGTTTTAGGTTTTGTGTTTGGGGTTTGGGTTCGTGATTTGGATTTTAGGTTTAGGCATGGAGTTTTAGGGTTTAGGGTGATTTAAGGTTTAGGATTTAGAATTTAGGATTTTTCTTGATTAAGTAAACCAAGGTTTAGATTTATTTAGTATTTATTTTATTTTTTATTTATTTGAGTTTATTATTTTTTATTATTTAGTTTATTTTCTTATATTTTATGTTTATTTATTTTAGTTTAGGTTTTATTTAGTTTATTTTTTTAGGTCTTTTTATTTTTAGTTGAGTTTTATTTTTATTTTATTTTTTTTTTTTTAGGTATTTTTTTAGGTTAGTTTAGGTTTTTTATTTTTAGGTTTAGGTTTTAGGTTTTTATTTTGTTTTATTTTAGTTTAGGTTTGGTTTATTTTATTTTGTTTTTATTTTATTTTTTATTTTTTAGGTAGGTTTTTATTTAGGGTTTAGGTTTTAGTTTTATTTATTAGGTTTATTTTTGTTTAGGTTTTATTTAGTTTTTATTTTATTTTATTTTGGTTAATTTTATTTTATTTTCTTTTAGGTTTTTATTCTTATTATTATTTTTTAGTTTTAGGTTTATTTATAGTTTATTTTATTTTTATTTTATTAGTTCAAGTTTAGTTTATTTTATTTTATCTTTATTTACTAGTTTAGATTTATTATGAGGTTATTTAGGCCCAGGTTTTAGTAGGGTGGAGGGGATCAGTGGCCTTGGGTTTTATTAGGTTTAGGGTCAGGTGAGAGGTTTACATTTAGGATCCAGTGGTTATTAGGCCCAGAGTAGGGTGCTCATTAATGTCAGGGTTTTAGGATCAGTGATCAGGGGGTATGGTAGTGGGGGGTCATGGGTCAGAGTGGGTATTTAGGCCTTGGTGGTTGTGGTTAGGGTTTAGTAGGGTTTAGGGTTTAAAAAAAAATAAGCAAACCAATAGGTTTAGGTTTATTTAGTTTATTCTTTATTTTTTATTTATTTTATTTATCTTATATTTATTTTACTTATGTTTTTATTTTAGTTTATTTAAGTTTAGGTTTATGTGTTTATTTATTAGTTTATTTTATTATTTCTTTATTTAGGTTTATTTTTTTATTTAGGCCAGTTTTTATTTTATTTTAGTTTAGGGTTTTATTTTAGATTTATTTTTAGGTATTTTAATAGGTTCAAGTTTATTTTTAGTTTATTTTATTTTATAGGGTTTAGGTTTATTTTAGGTTTACATTTAATTTATGTTAGTTTAGTTTATTTTAGTTTAGGTTTATTTATTTTTATTTTAGGTTTAATTTTATTTTATTTTAGGAAGTTTTTTATTTATTTAGTATTTTATTTTATTTCCTTTTAGGTTTAGTTTTAGTTTTGGTTTTATTTTATTTTATATATATTTTGTTTATTAATTTAATTTAATTTTATTCTTATGTTTTATAGTTTTTTATTTTTTCTGGTTTAGGGTTTTGGGTTTGTTTAGGTTTAGGGTTTAGGGTTTGGGTTTGGGTTTTGGGTTTGAGGTTTAGGTTTAGGGTTTATGATTTAATTTTTAGGGTTTTAGGGTTTAGAGTTTAGGGTTTAAGGTTAGGGTTTAATGTTTAGCATTTTTAAGGTTTAGGGTTTAGGGTTTTTGGTTTTAAGAGAGAAGAAATTTAGATTCAACATTTTTCTTTCATTTCATCAACCAAGTAACACACCAAGTTTTCTAAGACACAAGGGACAACATTGGTCAAAATGAGCAAGTATAGAGCAAATCAAACCCTAGATAACTAGAACCACCTCTACTATAAAGACACGCTTCATAAGTAGCTCGGATCTACCATTCTTTATTTCCCATCAACCACCATGACCTCAAGTAGCAGGATCCACCATCATATCTGATCTCTCCTCCGCCACCACCACAAATGTAACCCCTTGGTCCTCTCCTACATAACCACCACTACTTCAACCACCACCTCCATATCCACAAGTACCTCTAGATCGCCCACCACCACTGCAATAATCACCCTCCCTTCCTTCACCTCCATTGCCAAATATAGACTGAACCTGGTTGATGGTTATGTTCTTGCCGTGAGGGTTTAGTGGTTTTAGGTTAAGGCTTTAGGGTTTAAGGTTTTTGGTTTTGGGTTTTAGGGTTTAGGGTTTAGGGCTTTAGGGTTTTAGGGTTTATGATTAGGGTTTTAGAGTTTATGGTTGGGTTGGCATTTAGGGTTTGGTCTAGGTTTAGGTTCATGGTTTAGTGTTGGGTTTAGGATTTAGGGTTCTTTTAAAAAAAAACCATAAACCTAGGTTTAGGTTATAATTAATTTTATTTATTTGAGTTTATTTTATTTTATTTTATTTAGGTTTATTTTATTTTAGTTATTTTAGTTTATTTACTTTAAGTTTATTTATTTTAGTTTAAGTTTACTTTAGTTTATTTTTAGGCTTAGGTTTATTTTAAGTTGGTTTTATTTTATTTTATTTTAGGTTTAGGTTTTATTTTATTTTAGGTTTAGGATTAAGTTTTATTTTATTTTTAGGTTTGCTTTAGGTTTTATTTTAGGTTTAGGTTACATTTTATTTAAGCTTAGTTTATTTTATTTTAGGTATAGGTTTTAGTTTTATTTATTATAGTATTATTTTAGTTTAGGTTAGGTTTATTTTATTTTATTTATTTTATTTTTTATTTATTTAGGTTTTTTTTTAGTTTAGGGTTTATATTTTTTATTTATTTTAGGTTTATTTTTTTATTTTTTTGTTTAGGTTTATTTAGATTTTATTTTATTTCCATTTATTTTATTTAGTTTTTTATTTTAGGTTTTATTTTTTAGTTTATTTTAGGTTCATTTTTTTTATTTTATTTTATTGATTTATTTCATTTTTAAGTTTAGGCATAGGTTTTAGTTTAGGTTTTACTTTATTTTATTTGATTTCATTTATTTATTTATTTTATTTTTTAAGTTTTATTTGATTTAGGTTTAGGTTTTAGGTTTTTTAGGTTTAGGTATTTTAGTTTAGGGTTTTAAGGTTTAGGGTTTTTTATTTATTTATTTATTTATTTTTTAATTTTTAATTTTTTATTTTTATTTTATTTTATTTATTTAATTTTATTTTATATTTTATATTATTATTATTTTATTTGGTTTGGTTTGGGGTTTAGGTTTAGGGTTTAGTGTTTCAGGTTTAGGGTTTGGGGTTTAGGGTTTATGGTTTTAAGGGTTTAAGGTTTATGATTTAGGGTCTAGGGTTTATGATTTTTAGGATTTAGGGTTGGTTTTTTTAATAGGGAATAAATTAAGATTCATCATTTTTTCTTTTTGATTTCATCAACCAGGCAACACACCAAGTTTTCTAAAACACAAGCGATGACATAAATCAAAAATGAGTGTGCATAGAGCAAATAAAAAACCCTAGATTATTAGAACTGTCTCTACTATGCAGACATAGTTCCATATGCAGCAGATCAGATCGACCATTCTTCAGTTTCTCCAGTTCCCATCAGAACCACCTCATCCTCTCGAGTAGCAGGATCTGCCATCATATCCTTGATCTTCCCTCTGCCACCATGATAGCTGTAACCTGTGTCGCTCCTCCCACCTCCACAACCACCATTCCTTCGACCACCACCTCCATATCCACTAACACCTATAATTCCTCTACCACCGCTTTGATAACGCCACCGCCTGCCTGCCTACAAGATCTTGGTTAAGCCTGGTGATCATGATGTTTTTTTGTCGCCAAGGTTTAGGGTAGTATGTTTTAGGATTTAAGGTTTAGGGTTTAGGTTTTAGGGTTTAGGGTATAAGGTTTAGGGTTTAAGGGCTTAGTGGCTTAGGGTTTAGGGTTTAGGTGTTGTTTAGTGTTTTAAGTGTTAGGGTTTAGGGTTTAGGGTTTTTTGTTAGAGTTTAGTGTTTAGGGTTTTAGGGTTTAGGGTTTAGGGTTTAGGGTTTTGGTTTATAGTTTAGCATTGTAGGTTTAGGGTTTATGATTTGTGGTTTATGGTTTGGGTTTAGTTTTATCCCATCATATCCACCAAAGACCATCATATCCCCAATCTCCCCGCCATATAACGCCCATCGGTCCTCCTCGCCTCCATAACCAGCTGCCCAACCATCGCCTCCATATCCACCAGACCTCAAGATCCCCATCAACACTGCAATAACACCGCCTTCACCTCACTCCCTTGAGTTGATTTTATTCTTGCCATCAAGGTGCCCATTCTGGGTTTATTTAGGTTTAGATTTAAGCTTATTACGTTTTAGGGTTTAGGATTATTTTTAATTTATTTAGTTTTAGGTTATTTTAGGTTTGGGGTTTGTGTTTTTGGGTTTAGGGTGGGTTTGGGTTTGGGTTTAGGTTTGGTTTTTAGGGTTTAGGGTTGAGGTTGGGATTTAATGTCACGATTTAGGGATTTTACAGTTTTATGGTTTAAGGTTTAGGTTTTAGGGTTTATTTTAGGGTTTAAGATTTAGGGTTTAAGTTTTCTTTTCATTAAATGGTAAGTTTAAGTTTATTTAATATATTTAGTTTATTTTTTATTTATTTTAATTTACTTATATTTTTATTTTATTTAAGTTTATTTTTCTTTTATTTATTTTATTTTATTTATATTAGTTTAGATATATTTTATTTTATTTTATTATTTAGGTTTAGGTTTATGTTTAAGTTTATTTTTTAGTTGAGTTTTATTTTATTTTATTTTAGGTTTCAGTTTTATTTCTTTATTTTAGGTTTAGGTTTAGGTTTTATTTTTTATTTTTTTAGGTTTGGATTTTAGGTTTTATTTATTGTTTATATTTTATTTTTATTTTTTTTGTTTAGGTTTAGGTTTAGGTTTCATTTATTTTAGATTTAGGTTTAGGTTTTATTTATATTAGTTTAGTTAATTTTAGATTAGGTTTAGGTTTATTTTATTTTGTTTATTTTATTTTATTTTAGGTTTAGTTTTTTTTTAGTTTAGGGTTTAGGTTTTACTTTTAGATAATTTCTAACTTTATTTTAGGTTTAGGTTATTTAATTTTTATTTCATTTTATTTTAGGTTTATTTTATTTATATTTTTTTATTAAATTTTATTTTATTTAAGTTTATTATTCTTGGTTTATTTTATTTTAAAATTTAGTATAAGTTTTATTTATTTTATTTTATTTGTTAGTTTATTTTATTTTATTTTATTTTATTTTAGGTTTAGGTCATAATTTAGGTTTTATTTTTTTTTATTTTATTTAAGATTAGGTTTATTTATTTATTTTATTTTTTTTTATTTATTTAAGATTTAGGGTTTGAGGTTTTAGGATTTAGGGTTAGTGTTCCTTATTTAGGGTTAGAAGTGGTTATTTAAAGTTAGTTTTGGCTTTAGGGTTTAGTTTAGGTTTAGTTTAAGGTTGGGTTTAGGGTTTAGGTTTAGGTTGTATATTTAGGGTTTAGGGTTAAAGTTTTATTTATTTTCTTTTAGATTTAGGTTTAGGTATTACATTTTATTTTTTATTTATTTATTTATTTATTTGTAGATTTATTTACTTTAGGTTTAGATTTTAGCTTTGATTTAACTTTAGGGTTTAGGGTGTGGTTTAAGGTTTAGTAGAGTGTTTAGAGCCATTTTAGGTTGGGGTAGAGTCATAAGTGTAAGTATTGGGGTTAGTTTAAGTTTTGAGCCATGGTGGGCTTAGGGTCAGAGGGGTTTAGGGTTTAGGATTTAGGTTTAGTTTTAGGTTTATGATTTAAGGTTTAGGGTTAATAGTTTAGGGTTGATTTTATTATCTTATTAGATTTAAGTTTAGGTTTTATTTTATTTTATCTTATTTATTTTATTTATTTATTTATTTTATTTTAGGATTTACTGGGGTTTAGATCTTTAGATTTAGGGTTTAGGGTTGAGGATTTTAGAGTGTTTAGAGGTCAGGTCAGTGGAGGGTTAGTTTAAAGGTTTAGGGTTTGGGAGCATCAGTATAGGAGGAGTGGTTGTGGAGTGGAGAGTTTAAGTAGGGTAAGTTTAGTGGGAAGAATTGTTATAGTAAGCCAGGGTTTTAGCAGGTTAGTGTTCAGTATTGGGAGGTAGGCCCAGGGTTAAGTTTATGGAGCCAGTAGGAAGTTGGGTTTAGTTTAAGGAAGTTTAGGTTTTTAGGTGGGTTTAGGGTATAATAGGTTTAGTAGTTGAAGATTATTTTAGGATTTTAGTTTAGGTGTATGGAGGGTCAGGGTGGTTTAGAGTTTAGTGTTAAATGTTTATTATTAGGTTTAGTAGTTTGTGGTTTAGGGTTTAGGGTTTTAGGGTTTGTGGGTTTAGGGTTTAAGATTTAGTTTATGGTTTAGGATATATTTTTTTAATTAAGTAAACCATAGGTTTATTTATTTTTTTATTTATTTTAGTTTCTTTATTTTTATTTGGGTTTATTTTTTTTATTTTTATTTAGTTAACTTATTTTAGGTTTATTTATTTTAGTTTAGTTTAGGTTTTATTTTTTATTTATTTTTAAGTTTATTTTGATTTAGGTTTTTATTTAACTTTTATTTTATTTTTGGTTTATTTTATTTTTAATTTATGTTTAATTTTTATTTTATTTTGGTTTTTTATTTTTAGGTTTATTTTATTTTTTTTAATTTAGTTTTGTTTTTTTATTTTATTTTTGTTCAATTTTAATTTTTTATTTGATTTAATTTTTTGGTTTAAGTTTAGGTTTAGGTTTAGGTTTTCTTTATTTTATTTTTTTATTTTATTTAGGTTTAGGTTTTTTATTTATTATTTTAGGTTTTATTTATATTTATTAGGTTTTAAAGTTTAGTTTAGGGTTTAGGGTTTAGTGGTAGGTTTATGGTTTTTTAGGTTTAGGTTTAGTTTTCTGATCGAGGGTATATTTGGTGTTTATTTATTATTTTATTTTAGTTTTATTTTTTTATTTTAGGTTCGTTTAGGTTTTTATTTTATTTTTAGATTTAGGTTTAGGTTTTATTTTATGTTTATTTTATTTTTATTTACCTTTAATTTTATTTTATTTTGGTTTTCTTTCTTTTATTTTATTTTTTAGTATTGTTTTATTTTTAATTATTTTATTTCATTTTAGTTTTATTTTAGGTTTAGTAGTTTTTTAAGTTTAGGTTTATGTTTTAGTTTTGGTTTCATTTTATTTTATTTTGTTATTTTATTTATTTAGGTTTTATTTTATTTTATTTAGGGTTTAGTTGGGAGTCTTAGGTTTTGGTTTGGGTTTAGGTTTAGGGCTTAAGGTTTAGGGCCTAGGTTTAGGGTTTAGGGATCTTTAGGGTTATAGAGTAGTTTAGGTTTATTTTAAGGTGGGGTTTAGTTTTAGGGTTATGGTTTGGGTTTATGGTTTAGGGTTTTAGGATTTGGGGTTTAAGGTTGAAGTATTTTTAGGGTTTAGGGTTTAGGGTTTAGACCTTATTTTAGGTTAAAGGTTTTAACATAGAAAGTGGTTCATTTATTTATTTTATTTATTATAGTTTATTTTCTTTTTTATTTATATTCATTTTTTTTAGTTTAGTTTATTTATTTTAGTTTAGGTTTTCTTTAGTTTATTTTGTATGTTTAGGTTTAGGTTTATGTTTATCTTTAGTTTAGTTTTATTTTTTTATTTTTTAGGTTTAGGTTTGATTTTTTATTTTCATGTTTAGGTTTAGGTTTTCATTTTATTTTTTTAGGTTTAGGTTTAGGTATTTATTTTAGGTTTATTTTTTAGGTTTTATTTTTAGTTTAAGTTTAGGTTTATTTTAGTTTACTTAGTTTAGGGTTTAGGTTAAATTAAACATTTTAGGTTTATGTTTAGGTTTTATTTATTTTAATTTAAGGTTTAGGATTTATTTTATTTATTTAGGTTTTAGAGTTTTTTTTAGTTTAGGGTTTAGGTTTTATTTTCTATTTATTTTTAACTTTATTTTAGGTTTAGGTTTTATTTCACTTTATTTTAGGTTTATTTTATTTTATTTTTGGTTTAGTTATTTTTAATTTAATTTAGGGTTTATTTATTATATTTAGCTTAATTTTCATTATTTTATTTTATTTTCTTTTAGGTTTAGGTTTGGTTTAGGCTTTAGTTTAGATATTTATTTTATTTTATTATTTTATTTTATTTTAGTTTAGATTTTTTATTTACTTTATTTTTGGATTTCATTTAGTTTAGATCTCTTTTAGCTTTTTTTGTGGGGAGGATTTAGTTAGTTTAGAGTTTTAGGTTTAAGGTTTAGGTTTGGGGTGGGTGGGTAGGGTTTGGTAGGTAGTTTAGGTTTTAGGAGGGTTTAGGGTTTGGTGGGTTGGTTGTGGTGGGGGGTTTATGGTTTATGTTTTTTGGGTTTGTGGGTTTAGGTTTGGTAGGTTTGGGAGTTTAGGGTTTATGTTTTGAGTGTTAGGGTTAGGTTTTAGTTGGGTTTTGGGTTTAGGGTTTTTTTAGAACAAATTCAATATTTCTTCTTTTTGATTTCATCAACCAAGTAACACACCAAGTTTTCTAAGAAATAAGAGACAACATAGATCAAAATTGAGCACACATAGAGCAAATTAAAAACCCTAGATAACTATAACCATCTCTAGTGTAAAGACACAATTGTATAACATGGATCGGTTGTTCTTCGCTCCCAGAACCACCTTGGATTCTTGAGTAGGATCCATCATCATATTCTGATCTCCCTCTACCACCACCACTATAACCTCCCGCTCTTCCCACCTCCATAACCACCACCTCCAGATCCCACCACCACCTGCGATAATTGCTGCCTCGCCACCTCCATGTGATCTGACCGGGTGATGGTGATATTTATGCGTCACAAAGTTTTGCACGTTCTAGTGTTTGGTTTAGGGTTTATTAGGTTTTGTGTTTAGGTTTATATTTTAATTTATTTAGTTACTTTAGGTTTAGGGTTTGGGGTTTAGGGTTTAGGGTTTAGGGTTTAGTGTTAGGTTTAGGGTTTCTAGGGTTTATTTAGTTTAGGGTTTAGGGTTTAAGTTTTAGAAATTAGGGTTTTAGGGTTTAGGGTTTAGTGTTAAGGGGTTTGGGGTGTTTAGGGTTTTTAGGGTTTAGGGTTGTTTAGGCTTTAGGGTTTATGATTTTTTGGGTAAGGGAGTTAGAAATTTGTTACGATGAAAGGAAAAGATACATTGTCCTTAAAAGGGGTAAAGCTCTAAAATTCTACTCCTCTCAGAGCTACAAGAAACCTAAAGAGCTAAACTCATATGTAAGTACATTAGAAAAAGAAAAGAAAACAAAAGAGCAATTACAATATCTGAAAAGGATAAGAGAAAAAGACACATAGTAAGACTAAAACAAATCCTGAAAATAGTAAAAGAATGAGTTAACAATAGTTCATGATTTGTTTGAGAAAATAAGATAAGCAAGATCCGCAACAACAACACTTGGGTTGACTGAGTAACGACCATTCCCTCTATAAAGTTCCAACCTGTAAAAGAAATCTGCAACACACTACAAAGCAAATAGTCATGGCTAAAAAGGATAAGGATAAAGAGAGGAAAAGGAGAGAGCTGAGAAAGAGAAGGCTTATACTCAGTTAGGATCATCTAAAGGGGCAACAATACCTATGAGCATCCAAACTTCATAAAGAAGGGTTACAGTAATATGTAAAGCTACTAACCGGAGAGAAGAGGCGAGTAACATCAAATCAATCATAATCAACATACTTGATACAAGCAAACATCCAAGATCGAGTCCATAGAGTTCCGGATCTTGCACCATTAAATAAAGAGCAACCAAATAAAGTAAACCACCAAACAAAACCACAATAGACTAATGATAATAACCTAGAGGCTAGAATAAAGTCAGAGCACCAACAACAGCCATTATTAAAATACCCATGCAAGTTCCAAATCAAGGAAAACTAGATCCAGCTATCGGCACAATGCTAGTTAATAGAAAAGAACCAACAAAACCAAGATAGGAGACCTCAAGCCAAAGTCCCAACAAGTAGCAGTCACCAAGCTAAACTAGGGTGAGCAATCAGAAATGACTAAATAGCTCATAAATGAAACCATCAATTGAAGGAAATATAAGCTGTAGCCAGTGCAAATCCTGAGAAGATAAAACAACCATACAAAATGGAGACAATTCATCCACCAACCACCAGAAACCAAAAAGTCTAATCTAAAATGATCAACAAAGGTTCAGCCAACACAAAAAAAGGCTCCAACAAATTGTCCAAGAAGTAGGAAAAGACCATTAGGGAAAAAATTAACCAACCAAGATTCTAAAGATAATTAAAAATCTTCCAACCAAACCAGCTAAGTAAAACATCCATAAGGCAACCATCAGAGAACAGCCCATCATAAGTAACCAACAAAGAAAGCATCCCCAACAACCAAGGAAAAGCAAAAAACCAACAAAGCACCACACAATAGAGGTCCAAAAAAGCACAATCGCGATAGAAAGGCAACAACAACAAGCAGTCAGGACTAGCCAAAAAACCAAACTTCCCTAGAAGCAAAGACTAACCCATCAGGAAGCATAATAATAACACAAAATGTGCTGCAAACAACACACCCAATAGAGGCTATTCTATGGAGAATAACAAAACATAAAATGAAGCCAGAAAAAGGATCCAGTAACTAACAATTAGGAACTAGGAGGCAACCCCCAAAAAAATAGTCAGCAAATTCTCTAAAAGAAGGCCCATAAAGGCAAAAACCAATAGCATTTCTGACTAGGAAGGCCACACATCCAACCATGTGAAACTAGCAAAAAGTAATTCGAGTTCAAGAGGAGAGCAAACAAACCAACTAGTGTAGAAAATAGAATAAAGGCAGAGCAAAAACCATCTCGTCCACTAGCAACTAGAGTAATTAGGTAGAGAAGAAACAGCCACCAGTATGAAAAAATTAAGCCAACCTAGGCTGGAAAGATATGAACCACCAAGCAGAAACCACCAGGCTAACCCAAAAGTAAGAGGTCAAAAACATTACCTAACTCAGGCCATAAAGTGATAATAAGTTTAGGGTTTAGGGTTTAGGATTTAGGATTTAGGATTTAGGGTTTATGGTTTTGAGTTTAGGGTTAGGGTTTAGAGTTTAGTTTTTTTAGGGTTTGTTAGGATTGTAGGGTTTATGTTGTGGATTTAGGGTTTACGATTTAGGGTTAGTTTTAGGGTTGTAGAGGATTTAGGGTTAGTTTAGGGTTTATTATTTAGGGTTTAGGATTTATGATTTTTTATTTTGTTTAGGATTTGTGAGTGTATTTTATGGTTTTTTTTTTTTGAGTTTAGGTTTAAGGCTGTGGGGTTTTTAGTTTATTTTATTTTAGTTTAGGATTTTTTTTAAAACATAATTATGTAAACCGTAGGTTTAAGTTTATTTAGTTTATTTATTTATTTTAATTTATTTTATTTCATTTTTTTATTTGGGTTTATTTTTTTTATTTTTTAATTAGTTTAATTTTATTTATTTTAGGTCATTTTAGTTTGGGTTTTATTTTATTTTATTTTGTTAGTTTAGGTTTATTTTATTTTATTTATTTTATTTATTTTTATTTATTTTTAAGTTTAGGTTTATTTTTTATTTTAGGTTTATATTTTATTTTATTGTTTGAGGTTTAGTTATAGGTTTTATTTTAGGTTTACATTATTTTTTTTATGTTTTAGTTAGGTTTAGGTTTATTTTATTTATTTTATTTTATTTATTTTGGGTTTAGTTTTAGTTTATTTTAGGTTTAAGTTTTATTTATTTTAGTTTATTTTATTTTAGTTTAGTTTAATTTATTTTATGTTTTATTTTACATTTTTTTTTCTTTAGGGTTTAGGTTTATTTTTTATTTATTTTAGGTTTTATTATTGGGTTTATTTTTTATTTATGTTTTATTTAGTTTTTTTTTAGGTTTATTTTATTTTATTTTATAGATTTTATTTTATTTAGGTTTTATTTAGGTTTAGTTTCTTTTTTTAGTTTAGCATTTATTTATTTATTTTATTTCATTTTATTTATTTTTAGTTTGTTTAGGTTTTTATTTAGGTTTTATTTTTATTTTATTTTTTTTTTTATTTTGTTTATTTTATGTTTTATTTTTTTTTTAGGTTTAGGGTTTTGGTTTTATTTTGTGGTTTATAGTTTATTTATGGTGGTTTATTTTTATTTTATTTAAATAGGTATAGTTTGTTTAGTTTAATTTTGATTTATTTATTTATTATTTAAGTTCATTTTATTTTTATTTTATTTAGTTTATTTATTTTAGGTTTATTTATTTTAGTTTATTTATTTATTTTAGTTTATTTTTATTAGGTAAGTTTAGGTTAATTTTTGTTTAGTTTTATTTTAATTTTATTTAGTTTTAAATTTTATTAGTTTTATTTTATTTAGGTTTGTGTTTTATCTTAGGTTTATTTTATTTTTAGTTTAAGTTTAGGTTCATTTTAGTTTATTTTATTTTATTTAGGTTTAGGTTTAGTTTAGGTTTAGTTTTATTATAGGTTTGTTTAGGTTTATTTATTTTTTTTAGGTTTAGGTTTATTTTATTTTATTTTATGTTTAGTTTTTTTAAAAGTTTAGGGATTAGATTTTATTTTATTCATTTAATGTTTTATTTTAAGTTTATTTTTTTAGGTTTTATTTAGTTTTTATTTTATTTTAATTTAGGTTTATTTTTTATTTTATTTAGGTATTTTAATTTTTGTTTTTTAGGTTTTATTTATTTTATTTTATTTTAGTTTTATTTTATTATATTTTCTTTTAGGTTTAGGTTTAGGTTTTATTTTATTTTATTTTATTTTTGTTTAGGTTTTTTATTTATTTTATTTTAGGTTTTATTTAGTTTAGGTTTAGTTTTTTAGGGTTTAGGGAGTTGGGTTAGGGTTTAGAGTTTAGGGTTTAAGTTTAGGGTTTAGGTTTAGGGTTTTAGGTTTAGGGTTTATGGGGTGGAGGGTTTAATTTAGGGAGGGTTTAGGGTGGGTTAAGGTAGGTTTGGGGTTATTTAGGGTTTATGGTTTAGGGTTTATGGTTTGTGGTTTATAGTTTAGGGTTTAGGGTTTAGGGTAGGTTTAGGTTTTAGGGTTTTAGGGTTTATGGTTTATGGTTTGTGTTTATGGTTTAGGGTTTAGGGTTTAGGGGTTTTGGCTTTTTTTTATAGAGAACAGATTCAGCTTCAACATTTCTCCTCATTTATTTCATTGACCAAGTAACACTCTTAGTTTTTTAAGACACAAGCGATAACATAGATAAAAAAGAGCATGCATAGAGAAAATAAAAAACCCTAGATAATTAGAACTGTCTCTACTATAAAGACATAATACCATAAGCAACAGATTGGATCAGGCATTCTTTATTTTCTCTAGTTCCCATCAGAATGACCCTAGCTATCGAGTTGTGGGATCCACCATCATATCTATGATCTCTCCGTCCACCACCACCACGATTGTAACCTCAGTCGCCCATCCTGCCTCCATAACCACCACTGCTCCAACCACCACCTCCATATCCACCACCACTACGATAACTGTCACCTCCGCCTTCACCTCCACCGACAGATGTAGACTAAGCCTAGTTGATGGTGATGTTACTCCTATCAAGGTACTACCCATTCTTAGGGTATAGGTTTAGGTTTATTAAGTTTTATGGTTTAGGTTTATTTCTTTAATTTATTTAGTTACTTAGGTTTAGTTTAGGTTGCCTGGGGGTTTGTGGTTTGTGAGTATGTGGTTAGGGGTTTAGGTTTGTGGTTTTAGGCTTTGGGGGTTAGGGTTTAGGCTTTTTTAGGCTTTTAGGGTTTAGGGTTTTTGGGGTTTAAGGGATCCACCATCATCACTGATCTTTCCTCGTGACCACCACTGATATAACCTCCATCGCCTATCTCCTCCATAACCACTACTACTTTGGCCACCTCCATATCCACCAACACCTTAGATCCCACCACCACTAGATAATCGTCACATCTACCTTTGTCTCCACCGCTAGAGATAAGCCTGTAGAATGTTCCTCACAAGGTTATGCCCATTCTTAAGGTTTAGGTTTTATTTATTCAATTTTAGGGTTTAGGTTTAGTTTAATTTAGTTTAGGTTTTGATTTGGGGTTTGGGGTTTAGGTTTTATGTTGTGGTTGGGGTTGGGGTTATGGTTTAGGATTGTATTTAGTTAGGATTTAGGTTTAGGGTATGATTTGGATAGGGTTGGGTTTAGAGAGTGTGGTAGGGTAAGGTCAGATTTTGGTGGGTTTTAGGCTCAGTTAGGGTGTGGTTAGGGTGGGTGTGGTTAGTTATATGTTTGTGGTCAGTGGTTAATTTTGGGGTTAGGGTTTTAAAATTAAGCAAACCAATTAGTTTATTTAATTTAGTATTTTATTTATTTTAATATATATTTTTATTTAGGTTTTATTTATTTATTTAGTTTATTTTATTTAGTTTATTTATTTAGTTTTAAGTTTAGTTTTTTTAGTTTAGTTATATTTTTATTTTTAGTTTAGGTTTTTTTATTTAGTTTAGGTTTAGTTTATTTTATATTTAAGGTTTTAGGTTTTATTTAACATTGTTTTAATGTTATTTTATTAGGTTTAGGATTATTTTTTTATTTTATTTTTTAGTTTAGGTTTAGGTTTAGGTTTAATATATTTGGGTTTAGGTTATTTATTTTAAGTTTATTTTAGTTTAGTGGTTTATTTTTTTATTTTAGGTTTAGTTTGGTTATTTTATTTTTATTTTTATTTTGGGTTTATTTAGGTTAAGGTTTATTTAATTTAATATTATTAGGTTTATTTATTTAAATTTAAGTGTATTTTATTATGTTTTAATTTAGTTATTTATTTTATTTTAGATAGCTTTACTTTTATTTATTTTATTTAGGTTTACATTAGGTTCTTTATTTTATATTTTATTATTTAGGTTTAGGTTTTTATTTATTTATTTTATGTTTATTAGTTATGTAGATTTTTTAAGGTATTTAGGTTTTAGTTTAGTAGTTTCACAGTTTTGGGTCAGTGGAGGATTTATGGGGTTGGGTATATTATTTAAAGTCCAGTGGGTTGGGGTTTAGGAGTTTAGGGTCAGATTTATTTAAAGTTTTAGTCAGGCTAGTTTTGGGTTTAGTCAAGACTGGGGATTTGGGTGGGTTAGGTCAAGGTGGGTAGTGGTCCAGTCTTTAGAGTGGCCTTAGGATCTGTGGATTTTAGGTTTAAGTTTGGGTTTAGAGTTTTTTATTTTTAGGGTTGGATTAGGTTTTTTTGGTTTATGGATGGTTTAAAAGTGGGATTTGGTAGTTGTGGTGGGTAAGTAGGTTTAAAGTGGTAGGGTTTTCTTTTAAAAAAATCAAGCAAACCCAAGGTAGTTGTTTATATTTTATTTATTTTAGTTTTATTTTATTTTTTATTTAGGTTTATTTTATATATTAGTTTATATTTGGTTTATTATTTTAGATTAGGTTTTATTTTATTTTAGGTTTAGGTTGAGGTTTATGGTTTATTTTATTTGAATGTTAGGTTTAGGTTTTATTTTTATTATGAGGTTTAGGTTTAGATTTTATTTTATTTTATTAGGTTTAGGTTTTAGGTTGTTATTTAGTTACATTTATTTTATTTTAGCTTAGGTTTTGTTTTAATTTAATACATTTATTTAGTTTTAGGTTTAGGTTTATTGATTATTTTGGTTTATTTTATTTATTTTAGTTTAGTTTCTTTAGTTTAAGTTTTATTTATTTATTTTATTTTGTTTATTTTATTTTATTTTAGGTTTTGTTTTTTTATTTTTATTAAGTTAATTTAGTTTTTTTGTTTTATTAGGTTTTATATTTAGGTTTAGGTTTTATTTACTTTTATTATTTTATCAGTTTATTTTATTTTATTTTAAGTTTTTTATTTTATTTAGGTTTTATTTTTTAGGTTTATTTTATTTTAGTTTATTTAGTTTAAGTTTTATTATTTTATTTTATTATAGTTTATTTTGGTTTAGGTTTAGGGTTTATAGGGTTAGGGTGTGGTTTAGGGTTTAGAGTTTAGTGGTGGGTTTAGAGGTTTTTTAGAGTTTAGGGTTATTTAGGTTAATATGGTTTAGTTTAGGATTTAGGTATAAGTTTTTTTTTTTAGTGATTCAACATTTATTCTTAATCAACCAAGTAAGACAAGTCTAAGTTAGATTGAGCATACATATAATAAATAAAACCTTAACTAGAACCATCTCTACTATAAAGATAGTTACATAAGCAGATAGGTTTTCGCTTATTCATCGAAAACCTAATTTCTCGAGCGGATCCACCATCATATCTCGATCTCTTCTATACCACCATGATGAATTGTGTTCTCTCCTTCATAACCACCATTATACCACCACCTCCATGTCCACAACCTCCAAATCTCACAACACTATGATAAGCCTGCTTTTGCTTAGCTCAGCTTTGTTCGCTTTTTTTCTTTTAATATAGTAATATGATGTTCGCCATCAGGTAAATCAGGGTAGGTATTTTATTTATTTGATTTTAGAGAGGGTTTAAAGATAGGGTGGGTAGGGTAGGGAGGTGGAGTTTAGGTGGGTAGGGTCATTGTGGTTAGGAGTGGGTTTTATCATTGTGGCTCAGTTGGGTAGAGATTAAGGATAGGATCTGGGAGAGGGAAGCCTACCCTTTAGGATAAGGGTATGATAGTAGATGATCTTTGGGTGGATAGAGTACAACAATTATCAACCATGCCAAACCGTGTAGCAGGAGTTTAGGAAGGGGAAAAACACCAGAGGAAGAATTATAAAAAAAGCAAAAGAGGAAAGAACCATTTGGGTTTAAGTTTAGATTTTATTTTATATTTTAGAGGATATTTTATAAGGTTTGTTTAGCATTTTACAGATTTAAATTATAGGTTTAGATTTAGTTTTAACAAAACTTTAGTTTAATTTATCAGGGAGGATAACCCAAGCACAAGAAAAGAGATAAAAGGGAGCACCCCACGAGATAGATAAAAAAAGACCAAAGGAGCATCCAAAGAAGGCTACCACCAAGAATAACCAATGTAATAAAACCACCACCACAAACCAAGAGGTATATTAGGAAACAAGGAGAAAAATACACCAAAAGAGGTAATACCCTAGCTAAAATAAAATCCAAGACACCAAACCAAGTCACCATCATCTAGGAACAATAAAACTAAACAACCTTCAACCTAACCCAAAATGACAACAAACCAAAACCAAGACCAAAAAACCATAAGAGCTCACCAAAGAACAAAATAAGCAAACATCCAATAGCCACCCGTCACCAAAGAAACAACATTTATGCTAGAGAAAATATACCCATAAGCCGCCACCAAAATAACAAAAAAAGAAGCAAAGATAAGTAGCTACAACCAAGAGAGGAAGACCATTATAAGTATGAAAATAAACCAAAAGAACCAAAACAAAACTATCAAAATCACCACTAAGTCCCAATCAACAAAATAGAAAAATAATAGCCAACAAATAGCCTCCAGCAAACCAAATCCAATCCAGTGATAAACCACCAGTAACCCCCAAGATCTACCATGAACAGAGGAGGTAAAACCAGCTAACATAGCCACCCAGTCAACCAACCTAGCCAGCCTACACAACCAATTAACCTTGCCAGCCAACAAGGCCACCCAAGCAACCACCACAGTAGTAGAAGATCCAACTCAAATAAAGAAGCAACCAACCCAGATATGAGGTAAACCTTATTAGGGGAATGATTGATAGGCAGCCACAACCCAATAGGAGGCCACCAAAAACAACCAAGAAATAATTATGGTAATCACCCAGTCAGGAAAATAACCAAGGAAAGAAAAGCTTAGGAGGACTACCAACCCACCAGCGGTAAACTAGCGAGAATAGGAACCTGAACAGAGCAAAATAAGGTACCTTCCAGACCCCAGAGAAAAAACAACCACCACCAAAGACAAAATAAGAAGGCAACAACCACAAAACATCAACCTTCAAGCCACAAGTCAGACCAAACAGCCAATAATCAATAACCATTAAGCCAAAATAGGAAAGGAAAGTAGCAACCACCAAAAAGCCTAACACTAGGATAGAAATGAAAAGAATAACAATAGCCTTCAAACAAAACCACCTAAGACAACAAGAGGGTTAAAATAATAAAGATCCACTAAATAAGGCAGCACTCATAGAAAATGAGGTTAGCCAAGAACCTAAAGAAGAATAACAAGAAGCAATCCTAATATAGGAAAGCATAAAAGCAACAATCAATAAAAAGGCTCAAATAAAACACCATAGCCAAAGACCAAAAGAAAAAGCCACAAGTTAAAGTCTCAAGGCAAGTGAGTTATCGAAATTAACCAAGTCTCTCAACTTAAGTAAGTTTTGATTATCTAATATAGCATGCTCATTTAATTCAACACCCAAATTGGCTAGAAATATGCACAAGCATTACCTTCATGAAGAACATGAGAAAATTTTGTAGCAAACTTGAGAGAAGGGTTTTAGTGTGATTAAGGAGATAAAATAAGTTAGCATTCCCATTTTATTAAAGTAAGCATATCAAGTAAAAGAAGAGCATCAACTTCAATCCAAATATTAAAGAGGCCTTTGTTAAAAAAATATCAATAGCTTTATTAAGTACAAGCTCAAAGATAAATAATAACATGCTTGAGGGGATAAACAAAAGCATAAATGATAGTACTTTGGAATCCCTAATAATACCACCACAACCATATTTATTAGGTGAAACAACCATCAAGATTGATTTAATAAAGTTCTCATTAGGTTTGATCAATGGATAATCCTAATAGCCTTAAAAAGAAACATTAGTAATGAGACCCAATTTTAGCCACAAATTTATAACCTCTAAAATGGATGTTACTAATTAAATTAGCATTAAATAAAGCATGAATTTTTTTTTTAGTTCTAGCTAGATCCTTTTATGAAGTTAGAATACCATGATATTTAACATCATTTCTATCCATCCAAATGAACCAAATAAAGGTAATATAAATTAAGATTTTGATATGAAATTTCATAGTTTTTTGGAAACAAGCTTCAAGAAGTTGATATAAAGAAAGGAGAACATGAAAATAGTTAGTGTTAAATAAATCATCATACCATATCCATAATTTGGAAGCAATGGCACCATTGAAAAAACATGATTAACATTTTCAATATGAAAGCAACAATAGCACTTAGAAGGTAAATAAAACCATTTATTCTAGAGCAATAAATCTACAGGAATAAAGATATTCAAAATCCTCCAAGCAAAAACCAAATACGAAATGGGAATGATATTGTTCCAAAGTTTAATGAAAACATTAGAGGAGTTCTGAAAATCTCTAATAAACTTCCAAACCTCATTAAGAACGAAATCACCATTATAAGAGAGCTTAAAAAGAATTTGATCAGGTTTGTTAGAAAAAAGAGGGGCATCTCTAAAGTTATCAACAAGAGAAATAGAGATATAATTCTCAAGTTTGTTTCCATTCCAATTGTTATTAAGCCAAAAAGAGTTAACTTTGATTGCAATAATAGAGTGTGTAGATAAAAAGGAGTCAATAGAGCCATTGACAATCCAATTGTCTTGCCAAATGAAGGATGAACCCGAATGAATACCACAATATATTAACGATTCAGTAACCCATTTAATGGAGCAAAGCTTTTTTCCAAACCGAGAGTCACCAACTTTATAAGCACAACTAAGAGGGTGTTTACCTTGGTAATATTTTTCAATCATAAAATTTCACCTAGCCACGAGAAGGAAAAATAGCTTCACAAATAGGTTTGCAACAAGACCACCTTCACCCAAAGGACCACATCATTTATGCCGGATGTCCAATGCATTTTAATAGAATTATTGAATCTACAAAAAAATTTATCAAGCAACCGATCAATTCTGATAAGAGTAGAATTAGTAGGAATAATAGTTTGAATCAAATATAGATGCATTGAATTGAGAGTGCTTTTAAGAATAGTGAGCCAGCTACTAAATGAGAGTAAATAAAATTCCCAAACATATATATTATTTAAAATTTTATGAATTAACTCACTAAAAAAAGATGGGATCATTTTTTTGACCTTTGAAAAGAGGAGAATAAGTACTTAAGAGGTAAATGTTAATGTTTAAAATTAGTGATATGCATGATGTGATTGATTTTATTATTGAGATACTAACAAAGTAATAAAAAAGCTTTTGTTATCATTGATAGTAAGGCCACTTTCTACCAAATGTATTTAAAAATTCTTAAGATTCTTGATATGATGAATAGAAGCATTGCAAAAAATAATGAAATAATCCACAAAGCTTAAATGAAAATGTGAAGATCCCAAGAGATATTCTTTGTAAATATCTAATTTGGAAAGAATGTTTCCACCTCTAGTCTAAGCATCTAAATCATGAATTAATTCTTGGGCAAGTAAAATATTATAAGAAATAGATCTACCTCTAACAAAACTAGTTTTGGTTAAGAGATATAATCTTATGAAGAAGAGGACTACATGTTGGCAATAATTTTGAAATTAACTTATTGAAGAAGGTGCAAAGACTAATATGTCTAAACTCACCCAATAGTTCAAATTATCTTTCTTTGGTATGAGAACAATAAGTGCTAGAAAAATATTTATGAAAAGGATTACCATTAAAGAAATCAACCACTACATCAATCAAATCATTTTAATAATAAACCAACATTTTTAAAAAATTAATTAGTGAAACTCCTAACAATAATCTATGTTCATGCTATTAAGAACTTTAAAATTTTCATCTTCATTAGGCAAAATAGTAAGCAAAGCATTATCATCATTTGTAATAATAGATGGAATCAAGTACGATTTAGAAATAGCTTCATAAGAGCAAGTCTTATTAAGAATATTTCTAAATTAATTAATAATCAAATCCTTAATATCATTATTTTCTATAATCCATTCTCCATTATTATTTTAAATTTTTTGAATATTATTTAAAGCTATCTTTATATTAACTAAACCATGTAAATACCTAGTCTTCTTGTCACCATCCGCAACATATTTACTAGTACCTTTTTGATGCCAAGAAGTTTCTTCCATATTTTGAAAACTAATAAGTTTATCCTTCGCCTCATTCAAGTCCATAATCTTGGAAGGTTCCATCATAACAAAAATTTCAAGTTCATAAACCAAAATTTTCATATCCTTGATATTAGCAAAAAGATTTTTAAAAGAATGCTTATTCCACCAAACTAGATTTTGTTTAAGTCATTTTAGTTTAAACCATAGTCTATTCATTCCCCTAGTCGAATTATCATTATGTAAAAGAGCTTTCCAATTATTAGCCATAACATTAAAAAATTAATTATGATGCTTATTTTCGAGATGTGGGACACCACATAGATCTTTGTGGGTACTTATTAAAGTTATCGGGTACAACATTAAAGAATGATGCACTATCTTGAAAGATAGAAATCATCACCCTATAATGGACCTAATCACCTAATAAGGACTCCTAAGGCATGATGGGTCTTCAAATTTTCCAGAGATCTTTCCCCTACTTTACATAGAAAAATAAAGTAGGGTTTATTTTAAGTTGGGTTCATTAAGTTCCTTATGGAGGAAAGCCTCCATAGTTAATTATGTCCTAAGGAATAGGAATTCCATAGGAATACTCTCGATTAAAGTAGAAATTAAGATCTCTAAAGATTTCAAGGCTAGACTATCAAAGGATTGTTTGTATTGGAAAATTAAATAGGATTGTTCAAGGAGAAGCCTAGTGAGCATTCCAATATATCCTATTATTGGGCTTTATATGTTTAAAGTTGAAGGGATTAATTTTATTGAAGTTGAAATTTTATTAGAAAGTTAGGACTTATAATCCAACAACATAAGGTTGTGGAAATGCGTAAGAGGAGAGGATTTATGGTAGTATCCCAAAAGAAATAGCAACCTCAGACCCTATATCCAGGGAGCTTTGGCATAAGCCAAAGCACAACCTTAGTCTAAGCAAAAATGGGCATAAGGTTTTCCTCCACAAGATAGAATAAACCACCCATTTTTTGGGCTTATAACTACGAGTGGCGTGCTAACTCCTCCTATGATCTTAAAACCATGTAGGCAAGTCTTATGCATTTCCATGATAGTTGGGCTGTTATTAATCTAGAAAAAGAAAAAACTCCTTGAACCCACTACCTAAGAGACTAGAGCATGAGTGGTGAGTAATGACTTAATCTACAAATGCAAATCTTTTCAAATTTTATTTGATTTTGGACACTTCATTTTGACAAAGGTTTTGGGATTTTGTATTCTTATATGCATGATGAAGTTAAATTATTAGCTAAATCAGTGGGAAAGAGGTTTTTTCCACTATAGACAAGGCCCTTAAAGGTCTAGCCTTTCCCTATGGTGCATGGACAGAAACCCTCTCTTAGCAAGAGTGAAGCAATATACATGCATGATGTGAGACATACAACATTCAACTAACAACTTGCTAAATCTTTTAATCTTGATTTAATGCCTAGGCTTTATGTGAGGTTATAAATTATTTAAAATGTTAGTTATGAGTTATAGTTAGGTAAAAGATTTATTTTTTCTTAAGATCCTAATCTCACCTAGGAGACACATTCAAACATCAATGATTTAAGGAACTAATAAAAGCATGCATTTCTAGTACACATCTAAACAAATCATCAACCAATTTCTACAACTATCCTGAAAGAATAAAAGGATGATGCGGTTGGGTTCTGCCGTACAACTCTAAAAGAAAAGATGGATAGCCGAGCTCTACCCTTATACAACCCAAAATTACAAAATAATAATTATGATTTATAATGAATGAATGCTATGGGGGTCTTCATTCCTCATTCTTCATGTCTTCATTTCTTTCCTTTGATTTGATTTGCTCCACTTGAAAGGCATCACATGGACTCTCAGGATAAAGCCTTCTAGCCAATGTTCATCTTTATCTCCCATAGCACTAATCTTAATTCCTAAGTACACATTAAGAATAGGAAAAGTAAATCTAACTACACCTGCAAAATACAGGTTAATTAAACATACATACAATCCCAAGTAATTATATCATAATTTGGACTTAGCACCCTGCACATGGGTAACCAAGCCCACCTGTCCTAACTTGAATTATGCTTAGGGGCTTAAGCAACCTACAAAGAGAGCATTTATATTTATTTTAAGCAGCCCTTAAGCATAATCTCCTACAAAAAATATGATTAGCTAATCATCCTACCATCCAGTCTATGAGGCATACATGCTAAGATCTAGTCTATAACAATACATCACAAACCAAAATAGACATCATACCAAACATCACCCTAACATAAAGCTAAGTAGTGACTTAATTCTAATGTGTGTGTGTTATGTGGTGGTATACATAATAGAGTTGTAGTTCTCTAAGTTTAGAAAGATTTAATTTAACATGAAGGGTGGTTTCACTTGAAGTTATTTAATTGATTTGAGAATTTTAATTTGTGTTTTCTTTTGTTTCATTTGATTACACTTAGCAACTAAGTGTTATAAATAGAAGAAAAGAGGATTGCCCTCTTCATCCCTACCTTAAGCCACTTTCTAAAGCATATTGCTTTGATTTAGTTCTCTTTAGTGAATGCTTTATTACACATTTTAGCTTAATCTTAAGTTTAGGCTCACTTTAAATAGTCTTATTTAATATGAAAGGAATCTTAAGATTAATTCAATTGAATTACTAGCACATGGCATATGTTCAATCATTCCTTTCCATCACATGTAACATGCATATAATATTAATCCTAAATATACCTACACATACAATATGTTTTAGCACACTTAGATGATGAATGTAGATGTGTATATTTTTAGAAAAGGAGATTTTCATTTATTAGCTAAATGCACATACAGGTGTATAAAATTTTTAAGTGGATACTTCATCATTATTAAACTAGTGGAATGAGGTAAAGACCTCCTTAAGGCTACTTAAAGCCTTACATCCTTGGAATATCTAGATTAGATATAGCCATTATTCTTGAATACACATGAATGTACAAATGACTACAAGAATGGAAAATCATGCAAAAGTTATATTATTTAAATTGAATTATTTTTACATATGAGCTAAAGTTGAAAAAGAGATTTTCATTCATTTGCTAAATGCACATAGAAGTGTATAAAAGTATTAAGTGGATACTTTGACATTATTAAACCAAGGGAGTGAGGTAAAGACCTCCTTGGGGCTACTTAAAGCCTTGTATCCCCGGAATGTCCAGAGTAGATATACCCACTATTCTTGAATACACATGAATGTACAAGTGACTACAAGAATGGAAAATCATGCAAAAGTTGTATTTCTTTCAATTGAATTATTTATACATGTGAGCTAAAGTTGAAAAGAGGATTTTCGTTCATTAGCTAAATGCACATACAAGTGTATAAAAGTTTTAATGGATACTTCATGATTATTAAACTAAGGGACTGTGGTAAAGACCTCCTTAGGGCTACTTAAATCCTTGCATCCTCGAAATGTTCAGACAAGATATACCCACTATTCTTGAATACACATGAATGTACAAGTGACTACAAAAATAGAAAAATATGCAAAGTTATATTTCTTTCAATTGAATTATTTATACATGTGAGCTAAAGTTCTATCTAAATTATAACATAGAAATACATAGGAATGAATTCAAACAAATGTTGTGTGCTTTTCAAATGGACTATATACTTGTTAACATTCAAACTTTATGTAAATCAATATAGCCTAAAGAAAGAGAATTCCATATCACGTGTTCTAAGCCATAGACACATGCAAGCTTATAAATATTTATAACTATTTTCACTCCAAATATTATAGTTGACTTATAAAATTTTGAAAATAACTTTGATTTAATAATGATAATAGCCACACATATATTAAATTAAATCAACACATGCAAGCTTAACATAAACGGAACCATTTGATTTAGTTAATTTTGCAAAAGATGAATGCATGAATCAAATGACCTACAAGATTTAATATGATTGGAGATGGATAACTAAACATAAACACATGATTTCATTTAATTAAATTAATTCTTAAGGATAATCATATCAAATAAAATCATTTCAAGCAAACCAAAGTTTCTTATGTCACTTTTAACTTTTATGTTTTATTTTGATTTAATGAAATGAAGGAAAGTTTGCTAATCCTAACCCATTCCCATATTTGTGAATTGATTTGCTTCAATAAAATATGATTAATAGATTTTATGGACTAATTAGGTTGTAATATGCATTAAATCCACTAATTAACCCTTACCAATTTTACCTTAAAGTAATTAATTAAATAATTATGGGCCAACATGATATGCATGGAAAATAACTTGCAATGATCCTACGAAATGAAAGGGCCTAATGCAATAAGCTCACAATTATGATTTATTAGAATAAGGAACTTAATTAATTACTTTATGATTTTCCCAACACATATGGGTAAATCATACATTAACTTTAGGCTATTAAACACCTAAAGATCTACCCATGAATTAATTAATGAAGATCGATATGATTATTTAATTTCATAAATGAAATTAATTAATCAATTTCTCTACTTAATGTGCAAATTGATTAATTATCCTCCAAATGAAATGGATTTAAGGAATGGGTGGGAAAGAGGTCCCAATCCTATTCCATAAATCCTCTCTCTTAATGAAATAAATTAGGAAATAATTTGGAAAGAAGTCCCCTAATCATTTTCCTCCAATATTTTATATGAATAACTAATCAAATAAAGCTTAGTCAATTGTAATTAATAGTTAAATTAATTATAATAAGGATATGTCTCATAACTAAAATTTCTTTTTGACTTTTAATATCAACATATAACAATTAGGGATTGAATTGATTTTGATAATTGACTTTCATAAATTCTATTCAAATAACATTTTATATTTAATTATAATATTTATAATGTTATTGGTTTAGTTAAATTTTTTTATACTAAGTTTTACATAAATTTTATGATAATTTAATTTGTACATATTTTGGATTTTGTTTGATCACATATTATTTCTTTCTTTTTTTATTCTAAAGATTGATTAACTTCTTTTTTTATATCCAGTTTAATTTAATAATAAATATAATATTTGATTAATCATGATCATTTGATTAAATATCAAAGGGCCCATGAATTAATCATGGCTTGATAGGTGGAATCAAATCACTACGCCATTCGGGCTAATCAAAACTATTCACTTCAAACATATAAAATGAATAGTCTTAATTTTGTCTCTAAACTCTTGCCAAAATGATTAAAAAGTAAAGTGCATAGGCTATAAAAGGTTGGATCCTAATAACATTCACTAGCATTCTTTTTCTTTGCTCCTATGGTTCACTTCCTCCTCATTTGCTCATAGACACCTAGCTTTGGGCATCCTATCAAAAGAGTCAAATCTAGATTCTCAACTTTTCTGAATGTTCTTAGAATAATCTTATCCACATATATAGTCATATTCAGATGATCAAAATCATGTTATAAAATGCGAGCCATCCATATAGGTTGAGAAAAATGATCGTGACCTATGACCTTCACCTGCAGATGCCGCTCTACCATAACTCTAAATCCATCAATGCTTAAACATATTTCAAAGAATAAAGTTGTTTTGCTTCCCTTCTTCTAAAGTTTTAGATTAACTATTACTAGAAGATCAAAAGGTCGATGGTCTTGTGCATCAGTTTCACTCTGAAAAGCATAGCTATTGTATTGCTTTGTGTCTTCTAGAATAATAATCTCCACTCAGATAATATATATATGATGTGTTAGGGCATTGAGAACATTAGATTCAAAAGCCTCTAAAAGCTGAGCATACCATTATGGATAATTAAAGAACCCTCCATGCACTACCAGCAATGCCATTGATTTGGAATTTTTGTACAGATCATTAAGGATGGGTTTCAGGGCAATTAAATCCCTGGCATATAATTCTGCATCAATACTTGCACCTATTCCATGGCCACTAAGGTCATTTCCCTCAAAGGAATACCAATCTATGGAGTAGTGAGCCCAACGCTAGGGGCCTTTTGCATAACCATAATCATGTCATCTATGATCTTCTGGATCTTCTCTGATCTGATCTCCTCCAAGAAGACCGCAATGGTGGGCTTCTGGAGGATCGAATCACCGGCCTTGATAATTTCAGCTAGGGATTCTATCTTCATGCTAAATCCAGAGAACCATCCAGGGAGACCTTCGGATGGGTTCTTCTGCAACCATTGATGCAATGGGAGAACTGATGAAGAATGGGATCGATACTTGGGGCTGGAATGTCGCAGTCTTTATGAAAGAAGATGAAGGCATATAAGGAGAGTTCACTGGAGGCTAGGCTATGGGAGTGGCATGGTTCGGTCGATCAATATAAAATTCATGGGATGTCTCATGTGTGCTTTTGTGTGGATTTATGGGGCTAGTTGGGATCAAGGAAGTCTCATCAACTACCTTTGTATGCTCTGTGTCTCTTGATTTTGGAGAAAGTGAGGGAAGAGGTCACCGCTAGAGGAAGAGGAGGCATGGTTGATGCTTAGGTCTAGGCTTCACTTGGTTGAGAGAAAGAGATGGACGTGGGGGAGAGTTCACTTTCGACTTTGTGTTCAGTGGAGGAGAGGTTCTTGGAGATATTATTTATTTATTTTTTTAGGATCGGCTAGGATGAGAGAGTCGCTCTCAAGTAAAGTAAGAGTGAGAGGGCTTTGACTTCTCTTTCCTGAAGGGAGATGAGAAAAAGGACAAGGCCTCATTTTTTTTGTTTTTTTAGTGTGTTATGTTTTTTGTTGGCAGAGAGAGAGAGAGAGAAAGATGCCAACTTTGTCCTACATGCCCAACTTCTCCCATTCCCCTTTTTTTTATTTCTTTCCTTTTTTACATTTTTTTATGTGTTGTCATGATCACATAAATTAGCAAGCAGTAGGTTATTTAATAGTTTTGTCTTTTTCACTTTTTTAAAAAATAATTTGGTGAAACTTGATTTTTTTCTAAATAAATGATTTTAAAAGTTTTACATAATTTTAATAACTTTAGTAAATAATTGAATTAAAATTTATAAGTTATGTGTATAAAATAAGATAATTATAATTATGATTAACAATTGTTGATAGTATGGATTCATAATTTGATAAATTAATTATTTCAATTTAATGGTTAATATATTATATATATAACATCTATTTATGGTTTTTATTTTGATTTAATTCTGAATAAACTTTGCTTGATGTTTAGAATTGGTTTAATCTCTCTCTCTCTCTCTCTCTCTCTCTCTCTCTATAGTTCATTTTACATTTCAAATGGATTGTGTATGTTAAATCAAAATTTGTGTTTGTTATTGTCTTTTTCTTTATATATATATATATATATTACTGACTTAACATTCAAATCATGATTTGATTTAATTTAGGCATAAACTTGACTAAAATTGCAATTGATTTTGAATTCTAGTATGTATGATTTACTTGATGGTTTTGATTGTGATTTTAAGTAGAACTTGGAATGATGATTGACGGATTGATTGATTTTAGGTAGAACTTGGCTAAGTCCATGAAATTGGCATAAAGGTTTGGATTTGGATTTGATTTGATTTGGATTTAAGTTTGGATCATGATTTGAATTGCATTTGACTTTGAATTGATAAATTGATTGAAGGGTTAAATTTATCTTTGAGGAAATCAATTCAATTTGGATTGATTTGGATTTGGCGAAGGCTAAGTCCAAAAGATAAATCATATGGCTTAGGAAGGATTTCAATTTTGGATTCGATCATGTGCTTCAACCATTTGATTTGGATTTGAATTTGGATTTTATTATTTAAATTGAATTTGAGGTTTGGTTTGAGAAGGTGAACAGTCAAATTTAGGCTATAGAGTAGGTGAGTCTTAATCCCTAAGGCATAGCCTAATATTAACCCTTCAAGTCTCTAGGTTTAGGTTATGTGTTCACTAATCACTAGAAGTGTCTTATGACCAAGGAAGTCTTAGTTTCTAGAATATTCTAAGTCAGAAGAGAAGGTTGAGAACTTCCAAAGTGAGGTCAACATTAATATGTTGAATCCATATTTTGAAATCTAAAGGAGAGAAATTCTTTAATATTTTAGAATTATCTATAATAGAAACCAAAAGAGCATGATCAGACAAGGTCTGCTTAAATGATCAATAGAAGTAATAAGCCATTGAGTAATTTAATGAGTATTAAAATGAATCTGGTCCAACCTTTGCCAAAGTCTAGAGTTTTGCCAAGTTTAATTAGAACCCTTAAAAGCAATATCAATCTAATTATAATCAAGGATCATATTGGAAAATTCTTCCATGGAATGAATATTAGGAGAGCAACCACCAGTTCATTCAGAAAAGAATAAAATAATGTTGAAATCTCCACCAACAAACCAAGGTTTATTGATAGTTGTAGAAAAAATCTTCAAATTATCCCAAAAAAGATTTCTACCAGATCTATTACAAGATGCATAAATAAAGAGCCCAAAACATACTATTCACCATAAGAGATTTAAGTGTTGAATACTTGTTGAAAATCATCAAGAATAGAAACATTAACAAAATTTTTCCAAAAACACCAAATATTATTACTAACATTAGAGAAAAAATTATTGAAACTAAGCAATTTAGCAACATGATTAATTTTATTAACATGAATAAGAGGCTCCAGAATAATAAGTAAATAAATATTATGAATTTGACAAAGATTTTTAATACAATTACGAATAGAGAGAGTATCGATCCCTCTAACATTCCAAACAAGAAAATTAAACATAAAGAAATAAAATGTGGTTTAGATTAATTAAGAGAGGAGAGGGAGGTAACAAATCTAGTTTTTTGACAATTTGGGAGGAAATTTTTAACATTCTATCTCTTATTAGCATGATAAGTTTGGAAACCATTTTCTTTTCCCATATAACCATCATCCGAGAAGGGTTTAGCAACATTAGTCACAGATTTAGAAGAAGACTCTTGTATATAAGTGAGTTCTCTTTCATCCAAGACATTAGAATTTATTAAAGGTAAATGAGTATCAGTATATTAAGAAAGGGAGCAGAAACATATTTATTAAGAAGGAAATTGTGAACACTTAGCCCTTCCTCTTCAATACCCAAATTATTAGACAAAACTAAATCTTTTTAAGAATTTAAAACATACTAAACTTGAAAATTAACTAAATTGGCAGGGTTTAGGGTTTAGGGTCTAGGGTTTACAGTTTAGGATTTTGGGTTTAGGGTTTTTTTTTAAAAAAAATTAAGTAAACTGGTAGGTTTATGTTTATTTAGTTTGTTTAGTTTATATTTTATTTATTTTAGTTTATTTTATTTTTTACTTTTGTTTAGGTTTCTTTTTTTATTTAGCTTGATTTATTTATTTTAGTTTAGGTTTTTTATTTAGTTTATTTTTTTAGGTTTAAGTTTAAGTTTATGTTTATTTTATAATTTTGTTTATTTTTATTTTATTTTATAGATTTAGGTTTTATTTTTTATTTTTTAGTTTAGGTTTAGGTTTTTATTTTATTTTCGTAGGTTTAGGTTATAGGTTTTTTTTTAGGTTAATCTTTAGGTTTTATTTTTTAGTTTAGGTCTATGTTTATTTTTACTTTATTTTATATTTAGTTTAGGTTTAGGTTTAGGTTTAGTTTATTTAAGGATTAGATTTAGGTTTTATTTATTTTAATTTAGTTTATTTTAGTAAAGGTTTAGGTTTATTTTATTTTATTTCTTTAAGGTTTAGGTTTTTTGTTTATTTTGGATTTTAGGTTTTTTAAGGTTTATTTATTAAGTTTAGGTTTTTATTTAGTTTTTTTTTATTTTTATTTTACATTTACTTTTTATTTTATTTATTTTTTAGGTTTATTTTATTTTTTGATTAAGTTTAGGTTTTTAGTTATTTTATTTTAGTTTATTTTTGATTTTTTATTTTATTTTATTTTTAAGTTTAGGTTTTGGTTTAGGATTTAGTTTAAGTTTTTATTTTATTTTATTATATTTAGGTTTTGGTTTATTTTATTTTATTTTTAGGTTTTATCTACTTTAGGTTTAGGTTTCTAGGGTATTAGTGTTTAGGGTTTATGGTTTAGGTTTTGGGGTTTACGATTTAGGGTTTAGGGTTTAGGGTTATAGGTTTTAGGGTTTAGGGTTTAGGGTTTTGGGTTTAGGATTTTGGGTTTTAAGGACTAGGGTTTAGGGTTTAGGATTTAGGGTTTATTAATTTAGGTTAGGGTTTAGGTTAGGTTTAGGGATTTTTTAATTTTTTTATTTATTTATTTTATTTTTAAAATAAAGTAAACTTGGTGGTTTACATTTATTTAGTTTATTTTTTATTTATTTTAGGATATTTTATTTTATTTATTTTTATTTAGTTTATTTTTAGGTTTATTTATCTTAGTATATCTTTTTGGTTTGGGTTTATGTTTAAGATTATTTTTTAGTTTAGTTTTATTTTTATTTTATATTTTAGGTTTAGGTTTTATTTTTTATTTTTAGGATTACTTTTAGATTTCTATTTTATTTATTTTTAGGTATTACTTTTTAGTTTGGGGTTAGGTTTATTTTTACTTTATTTTATTTTATTTAGGGTTTAGGCTAACGTTTATGTTTAGCTTATTTTAGGTTTAGGTTTAGGTTTTATTTATTTTAGTTTAGTTCTTGGTTTATTTTACTTTTATTTTAGGTTTAGGGTTTTTTTAGTCTAGGGTTTAGGTTTTATTTTTTATTTATTTTTAGGTTATATTTTTAGGTTTATTTTTTAGGTTTAGGTTTTTATTTTTTTATTTTATTTTAGGTTTATTTTATTTTTATTTTAGTTTTAATTTTTATTTTATTTAGGTTTTTTAATTTTTAGCTCAGTTTAGGTTTTTATTAATTTTATTTTTATTACTTTTTATTTTTTATTTTATTTTTTTTCTAGGTTTAGGTTTAGGTCTTAGTGTAAAGTTTTATTTTATTTTATTTTATTTTATTTTATTTTATTTTATTTTATTTAGGTTTAGGTTTTATTTCTTAATTTATTTTTTTTAGGTTTATTTAGTTTAGGTTTAAGTTTTTAGGTTTATAGGGTTTAGGTTTTCGAATTTAGTGTTTAGGGCTTAGGGTTTTAGGGTTTAATGTTTAAGCTTTAAGGTTTAGGGTTTTTATGGTTTAGGGTTAGCTTAGGATTTAGTGTTAGTTTAGGGTTTAGGGTTGGCTTAGAGTTTAGGATTTGTTTAGGCTTTAGGCTTTAGGGTTTAGGGTTTTTAGGGTTTAGGGTTTAAGGTTTAGGGTTAGCTTAGGGTTTAGTGTTTAGGGTTTATGGTTTCAGGTTAGGGTTAGGGTTTAGGATTTAGATTTTAGGTTTTAGGGTTTAAGTTAGTTTAGGGTTTTGGGTTTTGGATTTTTAAGGGTTTTAGGGTTTAAAGTTTAAGGTTAGTTTTAAGGATTAGTGTTTTGTGTTAAAGGTTTAGGATTTAGGGTTTAGAGTTTAGGGTTTAGGGTTTAGGGTTTTAGATTTATTGATTTAAATTAGTTTATTTTATTTTATTTAGATTTATTTTTATTTTTTATTTATCTTAGTTTATTTATATTAGGATTATTTATTTTGGTTTATTTTTTAATTTTAGTTTATTTTTTATTAGGTTTAGGTTTATGTTTATTTTAGTTTAGTTTTATTTTTATTTTATTTTTAGGTTTAGGTTTTATTTTTTATTTTTGGGTTTAGGTTTTCATTTTATTCTTTTAAGTTTAGGTTTTAGGTTTTTATTTTGGGTTTATATTTAGGTTTAGGTTTATTTTTAGTTTATTTTATTTTATTTTGTTTTGGATTAGGAATAGTTTATCTTAGGTTTAGGTTTAGGTTGTATTTATTTTAATTTAGTTTATTTTAGTTTGGGGTTTAGGATTTATGGTATAGGGTTTTATTATTTGTTTTTATTTTATTTATTTTATTTATTTTATATTAAGTAAACTCGTAGGTTTAGGTTTATTTAGTTTATTTAATTTATTTTTATTTATTTTAGTTTCTTTTATTTTTGATTTTTTAGGTTTATTTTTATTTTTATTTTGTTTAGTTTATTTATTTTGCTTTATTTTTTTGGTTTAAGTTTAGGTTTATTTTTGAGTTTAGTTTTATTCTAATTTTATATTTTAAGTTTTGGTTTTATTTTTTATTTTTAGGTTAGGTTTATTTGAGACCCCAACCACCACTCGATAATATTTTCCATGGATTTTAGCCTTGTTGATAGTGATGTTTATCAGGTTCTTATTTAGGGTTTTTGGTTTAGGTTTAGGTTTATTAGGTTTTAGGGTTTTGGCTTTATTTTTTATTTATTTTTAGGTTTTATTTTTTAAGTTTATTTTTGTAGGTTTAGGTTTTTATTTAGTTTTTTTTTTATTTTACTTCAGGTTCATTTTAAGTTTGTTTTCTTTTTCTTTTATGTTTAGTTTTTATTTGATTTAAGTTTTTTATTCTTAGGTTTATTTTATTTTTTAATTTAGTTTAGGTTTTTATTTATTATATTTTAGTTTATTTTTATTAGTTTATTTTATTTTCTTTTAGGTTTAGCTTAGGTTTTAGTTTAGGTTTTTATTTTATTTTATTTTTTATTTTATTTAGGTTTAGGTTTATTTATTTATTTTATTATTTAGGTTTAGTTTAGTTTAGGTTTAGGTTTAAGGTTTAGGTTTAGGTTTAGGGTTCAGCATTTAGGGTTTAGGGTTTAGAGTTTAGGCATATGGTTTTGGTTTAGGGTTTAGGGTTTATGTTTTATTTAATTTAGGTTTAGGTTTAGGGTTTAGGGTTTAGGATTAGGTTTAGGATTAGGTTTAGGTTTAGGTTTAGGCTTTAGGTTTAGGTTTAGTGTTTAGGTTTAAGGTTTAAGGTTTTAAGTTTTTAGGTTTAGTTTTTTAGTTTAAGTTTTATTTATTTTAGGTTTTTTAGTTTAGTTTATTTTGGTTTACTTAGTTTTATTTAGTTTAGTTTATTTATTTTGGATTTTAGGTTTAGGTTTTTTTTAGTTTATTTTTAGGCTTAGGTTTAGGTTTAAGGTTTATTTTTTAGTTTAGGTTTATTTTTATTTTATTTTTTAGGTGAGTTTTAGATTTTTTAGGTTTAAGTTTAGGCTTTTATAACATTTTATTTTTTAATTTTATTTTAGTTTCTTTTTTTAGTTTAATTTTATTTATTTTATTTTTTTTTATTTTATTTTATTTTAGGTTTACTTTTATTTTATTTAGTTTAGTTTATTTATTTTTTTTGTTTATTTATTTTTA